>JAANSM010004607.1:0-11110 GCA_036850725.1 Orchesella villosa
AAGGTCAGCGATTTGCTCTTCGCAAATCCCATTTGGACCAATTTGTTATGCCAAACATTTGCCGAATCTCGAGGAGCTGTCGGTTTTCGCGTTTGCTGATGAGTTGGACTGGAATGAATATTTTTCTGAGACTGTGAATTGGATACCATGCATTTCCTTGCGAAAACTGGAACTGCCTATCAACTTAAAGGATCTTAATAGGTTGAGGAGGTTGTGTAAGATGTTTCCTTCCGTGACCAAAGTCATTGTTAGCTCTCCTGCTGATGAAATCATTCCTCTGATGTGGGAGTTGTGGCCTGAGCTCGAAGAACTACATTTGTCACTCACGGATGGTAATTCTAATATTGATTCGTTGTTTACGGGGATTCCACAACAGGAGTGTGTAACTATTAATGCTGGAAAAACGTATGGGGAAGTGGACATTGAGAGGATTCGCATTGGTCCCAGTATTGCTTACTTAAGAGGTAAAAAATCTACAGGAAAGATTAAATCAACTATGCAATGCCAATTTTTATGAATTGCAATTATAAGTTTTATACCAATGTGAACATACTTTTGCTATATCGGTATAGGACTGAAGAAACTGAACCTGGAAATCTCCCCGAAAGATATTTTCTCTAGTTTTTGCCTGCAAAACAAATCATGCTTGCCTACTGATATCACTGGATATTTTGGACTCGCTTACTTGAGCAACTTGGAAGATTTGATGATTACTTCGAGTGAAGTAAGTTATTTGATTGAAACGTAATATGTTCACTTTACAAAGGTGTGCTAATACATGAATTTCGATTTTTATAAAGATTTCAAAGGAATGCGCAGTCTTTCTGTTGTCCAAGTTCCAAAAGTTTGCCAATGTTCGTATTTGCGATTCTGATGGAAGGCCAATAATCAAGAGTAATCGGATACTGTGTTAAAGGGAAAGGATAGAATCTTTCTACATACCTGCATTGTATAGGTAGTAAGGTAATGGTGATAAGTAAATTGCAATGCAATTCAGAAAAACGTGGACTGTGACTAGACCAAAGATGAAAGTTGTGTCAATTCTACCCAAAAATATTTTCACTTTCTAGTCATTTTTACAAATTATACCATGCTGTAACAGAAGTAGTTAGTACGATAGTAATTAGTAAGATGCAACGCAAACACACTAATGCCCGAAATTATTTTCATGCTTGCAATAAAGATTTTATTTACACGAAAACTCAAATATGATGTGGGGATAGTTATATAGTCATTTCATTCCGGGAATGTTAGAGTCAAAGGATAGAATCTTTCTATATACCTGCATTGTATAGGTAGTAAGGTAATGGTGATAAGTAAAATTGCAATGCAATTCAGAAAAACGTGGACTGTGACTAGACCAAAGATGAAGGAAGTGTCAATTCTACCCAAAAATATTTTCTCTTTCTAGTCATTTTTACAAATTATATCAGCCTGTAACAGAAGTAGCTAGTACAATAGTAATTAGTAAGACGCAACGCAAACACACTAATGCCCGAAATTATTTTCATGCTTGCAATAAAGATTTTATTTACACGAAAACTCAAATATGATGTGGGGATAGTTATATAGTCATTTCATTCCGGGATTTGCTTTAACCAACGAAGATAACGCAACAACAACATAAACCTATTTTAAGAAACTATTGAACCGGTGTGAGATCATTGTTTACTACGAAGTTTCTTGGAATAGCCGTGTCGTGTCCGAAGATATAAAGGATTACGTCCAGTTGCAAAGTCCTGGAACATTTCCCATCATGCACTTGATGAAAGGATCGTATGTAAGGCAGAATTCATCCTCTTCTAAGGTTTTGAAGCCGCTGACTGATTTCATAACAGTACATCCAAAATAGTGATAGTTAGATTTGGAAGTTTTGGTCGTCAAGAAATAGAGTTTTCATACTTACATGCAATCTGCATACAGCTCCAAAATGTGCCATTGAATCGCTCCATGAGGGCCCCTGGAAATTCAGCTTCGACAAATCTATTGTAAATCTCTTGAGTTACTTGCCCATCACCACCCAACTATGCCAGACATTAATTTTAAAAGAACTCAAATTATTTTATGTTGATTGGGTACGGAATTGATTGAAATAGACAACATTTCTTACCAAATTCTCTCTGATCATGACACATCTTAAGATGCACTGTAAAATGAATATTAACATTTAATTTATGTGTCTAAAACGTGAAGCTAAATCGATTGGCACCTTTACAAAGTGTAGATATAAATAATTACGTTCATTTTCTTGGACTTCTCTTTTCCATTCTTGAACTTCATCGATTTTGTACATTGGGAGATCCCTTGAATTTGTCGCTTTGTGAACTGGGCTGCAACTTGCCTGCAATTTTTTTCAGGTGGTGCTTGATTAGATTCCTAAAAAGTCAATTAGGTTAAACACTGATAAGTAAATTATGTGCTTGTAAGTTCCTAATATATAAGCTCTCGCATGTTGAATACCTGTAGATAAACGGCAAAAAACACAGCCAAACAAAGAAGCACAAGAGACTTCATTTTGACTGCGTATAAAACTAGAAGTTTATGAATCAACTCTTGATTGAGTCCAGTCAATCTTTGCGATTCGAAGACATTTGGACTTCGGAATGATTGGGGTTTTGGCTCATGCTTTTATAACGATTTTAGTTTAACATTATCCTGTTAAAATTTTTATTGTTGGCTCGATTTTTATTATTGAGGACGAATCCTGAAAAGAGTTTCCATGTCATGACCATGACCATACGACCATAATAACTAGTTTGCGATGAGCAGGAACAATAGAGTCACTTCGAAACTCCACGTCTAACACAAAACCAATAAAACCCCTACCGGAAAGCTTTTATTTTCCCTTTTGTTTTCCTTTTCACAAATCAGTCAACAAACGTATATCTTTTTATTATACTTGGCCAATCTGCAATTGGCAAACAATGGTGCACGGTATCCAATCTGTTTTCAAAACGTGTGCTTTTGTGAAACTTTTTTTTAACGAAAAAATGATAGATGATTTCCCAATCGTGTGTCATATTGCTGTTGACTTGTATGTTTATGAAGCATGAAATGAAGGTATGCAAATGACTAAAAATGTTGAAATATAATTGCTTTTGATTGAAAAATAGCTAGTTTTAGTCCACAGAACTAGAATATTTTTAATTAGGATGTGAGGCAGTAAAGTATATAGGTTCTGTTATTGAGATTAAATGCAATATCACGAAGTAAATTGTAAGTTGTACGTACGTACGATCTAATCATTCATGATCATTCAATGCATGACGTAATCATTATGTATTGTAGATAGACGTAAAACTGTTTATTATTTTAAGAGATTTTGAGATAAGATACAATAACGTTACATACAGCCACGTGCAACCTTAGTTAAGTTAGTAATCACAGATCCATTTTTCTCCAAACTGCAACCGGATTAAGCGCAGAACTGAAACAAAATAATTAAACCATCTAAACTTGCTTCTCGAACATCATCTGAATCTGAAATAAGAAACTCGTAGAATCTGCATTAATCTAGTAGAAATTAATTTAATCTCAATCTTACGCCTTGTGCATTTTGCATAAAGCATTTTATGAAGGGGTCATATGTGGAGCAAAACTCATCTTCTTCCGGTGTCTTAAACGGCTCGTCCACTGAAAAGGGAATACCCCACATGTTTTATGAATATGTTTTAAAAATAATTTCTTCACTACTCTTCGTAATTTTAGAATGTAATACGAATTATTGTAAATCTTACTTCCAATTTGCATACAAGGATAAAAAGTTTTGTTGGCTTTAGGAATCAAAGAAGGTGGCATAAACTTATTGAGCAAGTAGTCAACTGACTCTGCTGTGATTTGTCCATCCGGTCCTGTCAATTCAGCTTTGACCATAGCACATCTCATAATGCACTGTGCATTTTATTCAAAATTCCGAATATGTAATTAAACTTGGAGCGCATTTTTATAGTGTACTGTGTGATTCCATTTATATGGGATGATAAACCATGTCTTTTTGACTTACGTTCATTTTCTTAGATTTATCCTTTCCGTTTTTGAACTTCATGGATTTTGCACATTGGGATATAAGTTGAAGCTGCAATTTGGTTAACTCTTGGAAAGTAGACCTGCAGCTTTTCTCTGCCACTTGTCCCGCCACCCACAATTGCTGCAAAGTTGAACAGAGAAGAAAATTTGTTTGTTAATTTGCGGTTAAGGTTAAGACTAACTTTTGAAGAAAAAATTCCCCTATTGCGATATTGCCGATGATTTCTTGGAAGCTTACGTGAATTTCAATGAGGACGACGGTGATCACAAGGACAAACGGTAACGTTTTCATTGTTGGTCAACAATTTTGACGTTGTGTCACCACTTTTTTCCAACAATTTTTAGCTGGGCGATTCCTTAGTCATTTCAAATTCGCAGAAAATTTTTATTTGAATGGTGGAAAGCATCACGGAGTGGTATTTATAAACTTTTTTGGAAGTTGTATATCATAATTTACTGTTGATGTTATAGTGTTATCCTGTAATTACAAAACATTTACATGATCTTCGTAGCTCTTATGGAAGCAATGGAGTAATAGCCTCGTTATCAAAGTTGTTTGGTCAGGAGACAAAGATAATAATTAAACGTTTTAATTGTCGTTTAGTACACTAAAATCATGCTTGCTCACTAACATTCCATAATGATAGCATTTGAAGCTGATTTTCGTTCTACGGATTTTGCGAGTTTGTGTTTCATACATCGTCATATATGATACATATATGTAGGCACATTTATGAATGGCAAATGGCTCTATTTACTTGCAACTCAATGTTGCAAAAAAATCATTTTAACAATAATTCTTCATGTTTCGTGCAGAAAACAGATCTAAATCAGGAATTAGATGGTACACGCAAAATTCGGATGACACAAGTATCCGTAGAAGAGTAGGTGAGTATAAGTAGGTATCATTATGATGGTAATAATGAATGTATTTACTATTTTTAATAGAAACGTGGCCATGTAGGAAGTAGAAAATGACTGTAAACTTCTGACTTTCAGTCTCATCTGAAATTTTTAGTAATCAACTGTTAACAACGTTTGCTCTATTTTGTGCTGGTTAGTATCATTATTTTTTATTTTTCAAGCCCCCGCCCTGTATTGGGTTGTTATGCTGGCTGGTGTTAGTACGCGTGACCAAAAGATAAGTTCATACGACGAGTCAATATGATTTATAAATAAGACTTAAATTATTCGACTAGTAAAAACACTATATACTATATGTATATCCTATAGTGTCATTTGTATGATCTATGATCTATAACACTAACCGTTGACCGTATAGGTATAGCATTTATCTGATATAATTAGTGAGTTGAACGTATAAATAGTACGAGGAGTATGAAATTTATATTATATTTCATATAATATACTCATATTATTCATACTATGAATAATATGAGTTGAATAACCAAATAAAAACTTGCATTTAATTCACAAAATGTGATTTTTCTCATTATTAACGCACTTCTTGATAAAAACTTTCAAAAAAAACTTTTGGGTGCATGCATAGTGCACTTAAATACTATGTATGTTATGTTACATGTAATTATTTACATGTAATTCTCTACATTATGTAATACCTACATTACATACAATTACTTTGACATACCAATCTGCACTGAAATAAATCAATTGTATTTACAAAATTTAAAAAGCTGGTCGTCAATGTCGTCATAATATTACTCTTGTAATTTAAGAAGGAGTACATGTGACATGATTCGATTAGGACTAATGAAAGTATATAGATAATTTGTTTAAAAATCCAGATATACCGTTTTGACTAATTATAAACATATCAAATACCGAGGTTTTGGGCATAGTTATGGTACATAAGCCATGAACAGAGGCTCAGTCGTCTTGAAGATGTTGAAGATGATGCTACTAAAATGAACATAACATCTTAATTCTGAATATGACATGCGTGCGTACGTTTTTAAGCATCGGGACGATGAGATCAATGAGCTATATTAAATAATTTGATGAATTGAATATTCTACAACTGCAATAAAAATTGAATCATTATTTATGCTGTGTATATGCCCTTTTCTCGTCGAGTTTAATATTTCCTAGTTATGCTTTCGACAAACCAAACACCTCATTCAAGAAACTGTCATTTAAAAAAAACAGCCCATTTCGGACCGAGTTGTCGTAACTTGTAATGCAAGTTCGATTTTAATTTCGCTTTGTACATAAATTTTTTCACACAAAGTAGTTATATAAGTTAGTTAATCGCGATTAAAATACAGATGGTTATCCATCCTTCATCATTAGAATGGTTTATTTCGGACATAGCTGAAACAAGTCGTAATAATTCATTGGTAAAAATTCAAAAGAGAAAGATGGCAATTTCATATTTGATACAGCTAAATTCATATTAATTTAAACTACTCACGTTAGGAATATTTCCCATAAGGCATTTGATAAATGGATCATATGTCATGCAGAACTGGTCTTCGTCCAAGGTATTTAAATTTCGTTTCAACTGAAAGAAAAATCATGATTGTAATAAAAAAGCTCAACACATATATGCCATCATCCATAGCGTCCCAGTTATTGATTGCATAAACTCACCTCCCATTTCTAGACAAGGATTGAAGGTTTTGTTCGCTCGTTCAATTAAATAATCTGGGAAGAATTTATGCAAGAACTCATCAACCCTATCTGCAACTACTTGACCTTCAAGGTCCAGCTGTAAATTCGAGAAGAGAAAGTTTCAGAAATATTCTTTAATTGTTTACAAAACTAGAATATCCCAAACTAGATATCAGTTGAGGAACTTACGATTCCCACGTTAATCATAACGCATCGGAGGATGCACTAAAAACGAAAACAAAAACATTAATGAATGAAAACAACGACTCAAATAAAAGTGTGGGTGTTCTTATCATTTCAATATAATAAAATTATAAGCACACATTCATCTTTTTAGATTTTTCTTTCCCATTCTTGAATTTCATTGATTTTGTGCAAGTTGCTATTCCACCGAGCTGCATTTTCGTTACTTCTTGCACAATTGAGTTGCAGCTGCGTTGCTTCTCTTCTCCGGAAACAAGAAGCTTCTGTAATTAAAGTGAATCACAATGCCCCAAATTATGAAACTGATAAAACTTTTTTTGTCTTTTCCAAATCAGCAAAACTCTTCATATTCTTACATGTGCTTCGAAGAGAACGACAGCGATAAATATTACGAGCGGAAGGCTTTTCATTTTAATAGCAATTCTTATCGTCCTGGCTGAATCTTCCAATTTATAGTTTAAAACTAATTCTGGGTTTTCTCCAGTTATCCAGTTCCACAAATATACTTATCTAATCTAATTATTATCCCTTTTTCGGAAAAGAGCCCACCTACAATCCTTTTCTTGCAGAACTCTCACTCTCTCGTTCAAAAACTCAATCACAATCTTCACAAAACCAAAGGGGTATATCATCCTCCCCATATTTATAACCAGCAGGGTACAAAATTTTTGTCAATGAGATTAAATTTTATATATTTTTTTAATAGTTTTTTATAATAAGAATAAATAAACAAAATTTTGAATACAAATCCTACAAATCTATTGTTTCCGGTCTATTACTACCAAAATTGTAATATAACACCTATTTAGAATACCTACAGCATTGACACATACTTTAAATGACGTGATTAACACTTTTAACATGCAATGTTTCATGCTCTATAACTATTACACATTTTTACATGTGACCTCACACAAAATCATTTAATTTATCCTCACTCATTATTACATTTACAGATCTGATAGGTATATATTTTTGGCTTTCCACCCATTACATTCCACTTTACATGCATTATATTTTCATTCATTGGTAATTATCAAGTTGTTCTCCAGATCTATTGGCATTCTTTTTGTTTCAATATTTTACTAAAGAGACTGCAGTTATGTTTGACTTCTCTACTTCATGACATGACCTATGACTCTATGACGGAACTATGTATATTTGCAGTGAATAGAGTCACGACGAATGACGTCCTTAAAAAAAGCAGTGTCACGTGTAGACTTACAGACACACAGAGTTTATTTTACGCAGTACATCAAACTCTTGGAGTTACGCGTCATACTCATTCTTTACATCAATTACCAAGCTCATCTTTGTTACCAGAATATCAGCCTAGATACTCAAAATCCCAAAATACCTCATGCAAAATCACATTGTCTGTATCAAGGAAGGGTAAAAGGTTGGTACAATTTTTAAAAAGTATTTTAATTTATCATTCTCTTTGAAACCAGTTATTAGCTTACCATATAATTTGGGACAATTATCTACTCTAAAAATAATTCCAGTTCAACATTGTTTTACATTATCATAAAAAGTAACTGACGGAAAAAACTGCACATCCGACAATTTTGATTCCATTATAGTACGCTTGATTAAGATCCCATGCAACTGTGTAACAGACAGTGTATCTTGTTTAATATAAAATGGCTTAACAGTTTACTTATAGTTCATTGCTGAAACAATGGATCCAGCATCCAGTCATGATCATCATGACTGACCAGCGATATACATTTTATGTACTAGAGCTGCGAATTGACCAGTATATTTTATATCAGGAGAGCCATTACATTTTGCATTAATATCCCATTAATGTCACAAAAAATGATTCATGATATGAAGAATAGTCATTCTCAGCAGCCGGAACCACTTTTGAGACAGAATAGAAGATGAGATTTTGCGAATATATGTAAGATGTACCTAATTGAGAGATGAATCGTGTCTTGCTTGCCAGCATCGCTGTACCTATAAAACGACGTAGATATACACGATTTGGTTTGTAAATTCATTATAATTTTCGTCTGTCTACCTATATATTTCTAATCGAATTAATTCCTTATCTGCCTACATGATCACATTGTGTGCAATTTCGCCTATTCCAGACTTTTTGATGACTGAACCGATTTGTTCGCGATTTTGTACAATATAAAATATATTAATTCATATTTTGCATGCATATATCATCTATTTATTGCGCACTTATCTAATACTCCTCTGGTATGGTCTAGTGGTCATTGGGAATGAATTTTAAGGTTCAGCAATGCTTTGGTAAAGATTTTGCATGAATTAATCCAGAGAAATTTCAAGATATAAAAGAGATGATTAGCTACTCCATATCTTCAGTTGAGTCAAACACTTTCTCATCAGAACATCATCAAAATCAAAGATCAAAGCCAGTGTCGAGGTCGACCCACCTATCACAAAAATGGTTTTCAGAACGTTAGCCGTCCTCTCCGTCTTACTTTGTGTGCAACTCTGCTTGTCTCAAAACAGACAGAATATTTTGGACGTGTATAGAAAAGAAGTTTTCCAATATGGAGTTATGAGAAATCAGCGGCCTGTCATTGCTTACTTTACAAAATCGTAAGTTCATAGTCCAGTTAAAATGTACCGTAATTCAAGTATTGTAACGGGAATTTATTAATTAAGTATTAAATGTTATGATGAACTCTTGATTTTATTGTACAGAACTTGCGTTCCATGCCGCAACGTTCGTAACAGACTCGAAGACTTTGCTAGGAAAAACTCTAATGTCATGGACGTGGCTATCATTGATGTTGAAAAACTTCCCGAGCTTAAGGAAGAATTAGGAGTTAAGATCATTCCAACCACTCGTGCATATTACAAGGGCAATGTCGAAGGGGAAATCAAGGGACCCAGCTGGAACGGCATTGAGAAGCTTGCTAACGAATTGATCAACGGATAAAATTGTGACTGATTTACTTGTTTATTTAGATGCATTCGCATTTTTAAAATAATTTTGTACTACGTGAAGTCAAACCCGCGTCAAAGTCATTCTTTATTTCTTTATACTTACATAATACGTTTATAAATAAATGACTTTTATACAACTAAACCTAAAAGTTGATGGATGATTTTTAACATTATAAAACAAAAGAGTAAATTGAATATTTCATAATCACAATGGAAATATTTACATACTTCATCATAACACATTAAACTTTCATAAATATTAAAATATTAAAATCCATGTTTACTCAAAATAGCATCAACTCGTCTACACGCATCATCTCTATCTCTATAATGCCTCTCAGGTCTAGGATCTCTCTTTTCTCTCAACCACCACGGACAAATATATCCTTTAAAATAAAACAATTCTGCTCTAATCATATGGCCAGGAATGTCATCCGGCGTGAGTACCTCTTTTGTTTTCAACTGCTCCAAAAAATATTCCCTTAATGGCTTTAACATTTCCTGATCAAAGCAATCATCACCATTTGGAGGCTCCTCATTAAACACACGCCAAACACTCGTATCACTACCAGCAAATGCAAAGCTACAGAACCNACACACGCCAAACACTCGTATCACTACCAGCAAATGCAAAGCTACAGAACCAATCTTCATCAACTGGGGACGCTCCTGAAAACTCCCAATCTATAATTCCAGTCACTTTCATTGTCTCTTTGTCAACTAGAATGTTCTGCGGCTCCAAGTCACCATGTGTGAAAACAAAAGGAACGTCCACCACAACCTCTCTCATGCTCTCCGGAACACTTTCCAAATTATTAAAAGCAGCAACAAAGTTTTCAATCCTTTCCAGTCGCTTCTCATATCCCTCTGCTTCCCGCATGAATGGACAGGTACGCAAAAATTCAATTTCCGTTTTGGCCGAGCTCTTGAAATATTCCAGGTACGTGTCACATGGACCACCGTGAAAGTCTATGCCTTTCCCAACAACCAAGTTATGCTCTGGCTCAATATCCTGTTGTGGATCAAGTCCGATTCCTCCTGTATCTCCTATTGAGCTTTCCAACTGGAAGGAACCGATTTGAGAGAATGTAATTTTTTGTATTTTTCCATAAATCTCTGCTAGCTGCTCTAATATAAACGATTTCTCTGCCGGTAACATCTTTTTCCATAGGTATTTAAGAGGTTCTCCATTAATCTTTTCCATTAGAATGTATTCCGCATTCACACCTGATTTTTCCCTGTCAGTGCAATAACCATAGACTTTGGGAACTGGTATGGAGGAACACATTTTGGATATGTAGAGCAATGCCGCAACCTCATTTTCAGTTTTGTAGCGAGTCCAAAATCGCCCAGAGAG
>JAANSM010004608.1:0-11108 GCA_036850725.1 Orchesella villosa
AGCAACCAAAGAACTCAACAAGGAGGAAGCCATTATAGAGCACCTGGAGCTCAACTATTTGACAGAGCATCTGGACGAATGATGAATGGTCAGTATATTGGAATGACTTCAATGACAACGAATTCACGTGGAAATCAGTATTATTCGTAGAAGGACAATATGAGCGTGTAAAACCATTACAGACGTTCCTTCTAATAATCTTAAGCATTATATTATTTAATTATTGCGAGTCTTATATATTTTTGTCGCTTTACAAGAAATTTATTTATGTGTTTCCCAACGGAAATAAAGACTTTAACTTCTAGTACGTGTTACAAAAATCATTTATCTATTACGAACCATTACTCACAATTTCACAGTCAACGTGCCATCGACACTGACAATTCTTTTTTCTCGAAAAGGGCTCACTTTCATCAATTTAAGGCTAATGAAGACACTTTCAAAACATAATTTAGTGATTATCATAAATTTTTGGTGCTATATGTTAACTGAACACTTTTGAAATAACACATAACCATTTATAATTTTAGATGAAATTTTTAAATTTTCTTCAACGATTGTGATATATGTAGGCATAAGTGTATATGCGTATACATATTGCATATAGAATTGTAAAGTACTTAAAAAGTATCTATAAGGGTGAGCCTGATGCATTGATAATTATTTCATAAGTGGTAATACTAATGAACGATAGAAGGGAAGGAAACAGGAAATTTGTTGAAATAACTTGGTAAAAGTAAGGAAAAAGAGGTTCATTTGTGTGACTTTTTTTTCTTAAATCCATATTTGTTCGTATCCCTATAGTATAGGGGTTTAATTGTAATTACTTATACATGAATATAATGCATGTATAGAATCACCTGTAAACGAAAAGGAGCATTATCTTATCTTTATAACGTATCAGACAAACAGATCTCTTCATTTCTTAATCCATAAACCATATATACATATTTAAATATCATATGTCAACCAAATCCTAAATTCAGGAAAAAAACTCATGTGATAAGAAGAAAAACCTTTTTTTTTTAATATTTGCAGTTAATACAGCAAAAAACGAACAAATGGCAATGAAAAAGTTCTTTTCTTTCATATCTCTCTCTTGCTCTTCAATTTGTTCTAAACATAAAGATAATATTATGGTATATATGTGTACGTAAATAAATGACGTTGTAAAACGAGTTTTTCTACACAAGCTCAAAGCTCACACAATCCCAAATCTTCTCCTATAATCTGAGCTGTTGTAGTACAAATGTGCACAAAGTTAGCTGAAAAGTGTGTGCAATAATGTGCATGTAAAAGAAGCATCACGTACGAGGAGTGCATACATGCCGTTAAATGTCAGATTTTCTTTCAGGAAAACGCAAAAGGAACAAATAAAGTAATATATACTGAAACTCATGAAAATCGAAAGTGAAATTTTCTCATTTTTTTAAAACTTTTAATGCAAATTTGTCGACTGCATGTAATTTTTAATATTAGAATTATGAACCAAGATTGTTGTGGCTAGAAAAGTGTCAATACCTAGACTAAACACGCTAACGAATCGCCATTTACCCCTCTCCCCGGGTATCAGGTCATGAACACATAACTTTTACTATTTTTTAAAGCAGTTACTCGATTTGATTTGCCACGACGGCCTTAAATCAGATTAAATTGGTAGCAGACAACAGACCTCCTAAAAGAAAGGTAACAATCTAAAATTAATTTGCTTGTTGGTAAAACAAACACAGGGCTGCAACAATCATAAACATTTTAATAGTTCTAAAATATTAGCCTCCCCATTCAAGACCACCAATGGGAATCTACAGGGAAACCTTCTTAATTTTCTCCAATGACCCATGCATGTCGTGTATTTAGCATGTAAAATATGGATTATTTAAAGCTACACATGCACTCATTAGCAATTCAACCGTAAAAAATCAAAATCATGACGAAACGCTGAACTAATATTGTACTCCACATCCACATGAATGCTAAGCCGGATTACCCTGCGACCGCAAATCGCTACACGGTACAATGGGATGGTACACTGGTACAATTGTGCACGACAGGATGAAGAAGAATAAGCTTTTTTGGCAAAATGTTCTGACAGTCAACCGATAGTAAAAGTTTAAGCTAAGAATAGCACCATATACACGCAAGATAAAGTTTGAAAAAACCAATGACCTTTTGTGTTAGTGCATGATCTCATTGTTTACAAACGATGCATCATGAATCATCATGATATATCATCCTTGTTTAGAAAGATATGTGACGTGTCAACAAAAAGAAACTCAGGGTCAGTGTAGTTGTCTATAGGAGCAATCAAATATGCAGCTCACTTTTTGATCCTATTCTATTTTGGGCGAATGATTCAAGATCTTACCTGAAATGCAATTGTTTTCCCCATAGCATATATATAGGTAATAATATAATACATAAAAAGTCCTAATTTATATCCACGTTAAAATATAAAATATTCTGTTTTTCAGGTACATATTACATGTATTCGAATGTAATAATGTATGCAAGAGTATGTGCATCAAGACATTTATTAATGGCCAAATTCCTTAATATCATATATATAAAGTATTTTTATCATATCACTGACAAGTTGACATGAAGAGGATTTTGTCTATCGGCTGAATGGATGCCAAATGAAACCGGCTTTGAATTTCGGCTTCGGCATTTGAAGTTCAATGCTTTTTGTTCATGGTTTCCTCAAAGAACATTTTTGAAATGTGTTATGTTTAGTCGTGAGAAGTAAATTAATGCACTTTCTGTTCCTTTATCAGATACTATAGTAAGCTCGCAGACTGCTTACACATAAAAAACATTAGCATTATTAGCATGAACTATATGGGTGTAAGTGCATAGCTATAGGAGTCATGTAAGTATACGATGTATGTCATATTTTATTACAGTGCATGAAAGTCACGAAGTTATGCCTGGGAACCGGAATATTATACGCTTGTATACGTACGTAATTATGGATTCCCTGTAATGTAATTTGTGCTTATCACATTGAATCTTATCCGCATAGAAAGAAAAAGTTTATAATTAAATCACGTTCACACCTAAACAGAATTGAAATGAGTAAATGGAAAGCAAAAACGGCATGACCTTTGAAGGTTTCTGTGGCACAACAATAACAAAACATAACATATAATTACAAATTCAGAAGGCATCATCAGTCTCATCACACATATAGTGTCTTTGGGCTGCAGCGAATTTGAAACTTATTTTGCATAAAGTCTATATATTGTTATTTGCGATGTCATTTGTACTAACAAAACTGGTGCAAGTGTAGCAGACGTAAACAATATATAAATGATATTGATCCGTGTCCATTTATAGTCAAATCAAACTTATGACAAATATGATCATTATATGCTTATCTTACTATTTAAGATACCTTGAAGTGAAAGGTCAGTCATTTTTATCTTGCTTCTGTTTTTATTTCAATTTGGTTAAATTAAGGGGGTTAATTCAATTAGACTTACCTTGTCAAATAATTTGAAGGGTGTACATTTAGTCTAATATTTCGTTAAAACTATGTTAAACCTTCAAATTTCAATGCTCTCATTATTACTGAATTACAAGTAAACCAGAGTAAAGTAAACGCACTTGTAGCAGCTCCACTGTATCTGCTTTCAAATTATATGAAGTCTCTATTCCTTAAGTTCTGATACTAATTTAATTAGCAAAGAATTTCAGAGGTTTCAAAAGAGTATATTGTAGACTATATAGTTTTGTATTCCTTTCGTTTTGTTCTTTAAACTAAAAGAATAACACTACTTTATTCACACACATCATGTATATTATGAACGTCCCATACAAAATGAAACTAGAGTATTAGAAAAAATTAAGTAACAAATAACTACTGCTCTATTGTTCTATCGTCCAAATAAATCTAATGTAAAAATAATTGCAATCATATAGTATGAGTTCCAATTGACTTTGAACCGACTAATTTGCTGTTATTGCTACACTCACTAATTAATGAGTAGCTTGCTCACTCACTCAGGTCATCAGACAGACAGGCAGTATAAAAGATATAAATCATTTTCAAACTTCCGGTCATAAATCGGAATTACATATGAGACAATACCAAAAATTGAACTACAAACCCCTTTCAGATGACTGTTGCCCATATGTCATATTGAAAGAGAAATCGGCAAAGGATACAAATGTGTATTGTGCATCAATAAATTGCCCACAGGAACACAATAAGGGAAGGGAAGCACATTTCTGACAAGTTATTGAAAGAATGATGGATGAAAAAAATAAAGATGAAAGAATGAACCAATGTAAAAAAAATGCCAAATCGATCAAGAATTGTTTGGTCAAGTGGGTGGTGTTGGTGCTGCATTTAAAAAATGCCAGACCACTAAAGAAATTCAATTTTTTCCCAATAAATTATTATATAACCGCTGCAGTACTTAAATTTGATAAATACGATTACTTTTTTTTGATCAATTACTGATTAAAAAATGTGTTAAAATAATGATGTAATGGCTATTCAATTTTTGACGTCTTCAATACAATGAGCACCAACAAAATAAGCTACAAATCAAAAAGCATTAAGAAAAGTGGTTACAAACTGATTAAAATGAGGAAATGAGCCGGAAAAGGTTTAAAATTGACTAATGATAGCCTTTTAGGGGAATAACATTAGGCACTTACATAAAAGCTGGTTACATACGCAGCAAAACAAAAAACACCTTTGTCGCTCACTCCTAACACTAACAAAAAGCAGCAATCATAGCGTAGGTAGTATTGTTTTGTATCTTTGGGATTTACATAACAAGAAAATGTACCTACTTACTATTACGACTGATGTAAACTCTGCAAAACGACGTTAATTACAACTTTCCTCCAAAAAATGATGTATAAATGCGCACATTTTCATTATGTCAGTTTACAATGATGACCTCTGTCATTCAATCGCAATCGGATCTTATACTACAAAAGCTTATAAACTGTCATATTGAAAGGGACGATGAAATGGTGAAGGAAGGGAGCAATAAGCAAGATTCATCGAGGATTTGAAAAGATAAGAAGTGTGCATCATTTTTCCGTCATTATAATACGCAATTCTATACTATCTTGAAGAATGTACCTAAAGAAGCCTTACCTTTTTTTATAACGAGCACGTTAATAGCACAAAAACTCTTGTTGGCAGCCACGCCAGGTCGCATTATTATTATGAAGGGGAAAAAATAGTTTTCGTTATATCATCAGTCAAAGATATAAAATTTTAATGCACTTTCTTTCCTTTATGCCGATTTATGGTGAGGCGATGCAGTAAGATGATGAACAATGCACTTTATACCGTGGCACGATTAAAATGCATAATATGCCTCATTCATTCGATATCCATATAAACAACTGTAATAAGAGACTAAAAAATGCTTTAAAGAAGACAAGTGAAAACGCCACCATTCACTCTGCATTCATCATGTCGCTTCGTCAACTTTTGTACACACAACCACGCTCACACTAATGCTCACGTTACCACTGCTACTGATTGCAGATAATGGGTTAACAACATTTTCCTCTGTGAGAGTAACTACTATACGCATGTCTACGTAATCCTTGCGTTAAAAAGGTGGTGGCTTGTTTCATTATAAGATATATATCATATTTGTCATACAATATTGAATGCATGCATGTAGACTGTGAATGAGCGTATGTGTTATGATTTTCTATCCATTTGTTTGACACACCAAAAAGCTAGATCAATCACTTGACTATATACTATACACTATACACATTAAGTATTCAAACATTTGAAATTATTACGTTTATAAATAAACAGGATCTCCGCCCATTCTGCATTTTCCCCATGCAAAGTCACAAGCCCTTCCTTCCTTCCTTCCTTTTAAATTATGATATAATTTAGAATTCAGTAAACATCGCAGCTACATGCTATTGCTACCTGTGTAATATACTTTTGTTCTCGATTATGTATTTTAAGTCATCACAAAGTTAAACTGTATAATATGAGCACATGTCATTACAGGTGTTCTGGGCCTACAAACGTTTGACCTGAACATGTTATGTTGAATACATATATGGTAAATTTTGAAATTTGATATAGTATAATGCCTAATCCAATATATGAAACAGCACATCATATGCATACTTATCGGAAGAAAGCCAAGAAAAACCCCACCTGCGCGTACCTTGTGTCACTGAGCACTTTAGACTCGTATATCACGTCGTTGTCCCTTTGTTGATATACATTGATTTCAATTTTGATTGTAAGGACAAAGCCTTACATATTACTACATCACAACTAAGTACACATAAAAGACGTTTTGAAATATTATGCGCCGGCGACATGACCAGGAGGACGTGTTACAAAGGGCACAATTACTACTAGCTGCTTTTATCAGTTTTTCTGATATCAGAAAGACTTTGAAGGTGGAAGGATACACTGCCGCTGAAAGTTACATGTCTCCTAATTTCTGTCATTGAAGCTTATAAAGTTCTCATGAAGTAGAAGGTAGTCTTTTAAGGACAAAAAGTTGGTTTTAGTCTGTATATAAAAAGGAATCCTGTTTCGATAAAAATTAGTTCCATTCTGGAGAGCAGAGTGTGATCTGGATTTGTTTGGTTGTTGTGAAGAAAGTGCGACATAGAAGTTCATGTGCTTTTGGAATTACTTATGGGATTGAATTAAATAGAGATTGAAAACATGAAATTGTTTCTGGTAATTTTATCACTTTTCAGAAATATTCTAAAACGTGTAGAAGGTGTAACATTTTATTTGTCCATACGACATATTTCATTGAATATTTGCTAACATTTCAGATTCTCGCAACAGCAGTAACGCTGTCTGCTGCTGGAAGCAGAGGTTTTCGAAATGAAGCCCATAGATTTAGAGAATCGGATCGCCGAGCTAACCTTGACTATGAGGATATTCAGACTGCAGATCAAAACGAGGTAGATCGATTTGAGGAGCATGCGGAGCGGTCTGACTCTAGAAAATCCAATCGAATTGGCATCTACTCAACTGCCCACTCCATCCAAGTCTCAAAAGCAAAAGCAGCACAAAGGAGACACTCAAAGGTTCCTGGTGCCAAAGACTCTGAAGCAAGTGGCACTCATTATGAAGGAGCCCATTATGGGGCTCCGCAAGTTCAGCAAATACACACCCACGAGCTTTTAACCAATCAAGGACTAGTGCCAATTTATCAAAACCCTCAAGTACATCCCGGTGGAGCTCTACAAAACATTGTCTACACTGGAATTGGAGCTGGACAGCAGCAGCTAATTGGACTAGCAGATCATGGTCATGGTCACCCTCATGCTCATCATCATGGGCCACTTCTTGTAGCCGGACCTGGGCCAGGAGGAGCTGGTGGACTTATTGGAAATCCTGGAGGGCTTATTGCTAACGCTCCACCTCAGATTGGTCCAGTGGACGATTTGGGAACTGATATCACAAAGTCAGTCTTTGTGTTTAGCGCTCCTCCCGATCCATTTGATTACGTTCCACGGCAATCTGTTTCCAAAATACCTCAACGGCCACAGAAACATTATCAAGTATTGTTCATTAACGCGCCATCACCACCACCCCCACATCAACATCACGTTGAACTTCCTTCACCACCAGAACTTAAAGACTTTGGTCTACGTTCTTGTCAAGAAACCAGAACGTGCGCCACCAATTAACTTCATCAAATCAGGACCTTCTGGGCCATCACATAAGCCAGAAGTTTACTTCATTAGATACAAGAATCGTGGCTATGGGTTGAGTCCTTCACCTGTAGGGCCACATATTGAGGAGCAAATTCCTTTAGGACATCCAGGAGTCTCATACGGTCCAATTCCCCCTCATCATCCTCAAGAGGAATTGCGTGGAAATGTGGATTATGGTCCACAATTACCCTCGCAATACGACGGACCAGCTCCATATGAATTAGATGAATATCAAGATGATTCTCATCTTGCAGCATCTCAACATGGGCAGCACTTATCTCAACAAAGGAATCAAGGAAGAGAGCTTGATGCTGGGGTCAGCGGTATTTAAGCAAGGTTAATCATCGTATAAATTATGACATCGCCATTCCTTTTCAAGTATTTACTCTATTTTCTCTCAAATTTTTTTTACAACAAATCTGATTGAATGAAATTTTCTGGGAAACAATGTCCATTTTGATTTTATGATTGAGAAGTTTCATTTTTTTAAACTTGTTAGTTGAAATGTGAAGATTAGAAATGGAAGTGGCTAATTCCAAATCGTTTTTAATCAAGCTGACACTCAACGTGCAAAATTAACAAGCTTGGGTATAATATAACTTATTAGATTCAGTTTATAAGATTTCTCTGACAAATGGGTATATATATGTTACACTTATTCATTAGAAATCAATAATAGCCTATAACAGTTGGTAGGCATTTCGTAGTCTAAACTGATTCCAAAAGTAACATTACCAATCAACCAAATAAGCAGTAGCAAATAGGTGGCTAATTTTAATCAAAATGTCCACAGGTAAACCAGATTGGCAATGGTTTATCAAGAGCATACCCAGTCAAACTAGTCCGCTGTTACGTTAGGATAATACATAATGAAGATGAAAGTGACCAAAGATTTTTGAAGTAGTAGAGCTGCTACATTTAATTTTGATATAGATTATAGTTATATTGGAGAACCGGTATGGTATATATGAATACATTCAATTATTTCTTGAGGCGTGTGGTGTGATGTCTTGATTATTATATATGGCAAGGCGTTCTTTGAATCAAAAGTTTTTGTGCTGGGGCACAAACTACAAACTGATAATTTATTTGCCATTTTCAATAATGTTTGCAGTTCTATAGAACGCCTTTATAAATATGTTATAGCTCTTGTTTTTTTCTTTCCTTCTTGTTTATGTAATGTGATGTGCATCTGTTCCTGTTTTATATAAAAAATTAATTTGTGTTATGTGACTCTACCAGTTTTTCAGCTAGCTTTACCATCTTTTTATTTGCTTCCAATTTTTCATTTTTTCAAAGTAACGACATTGATGGTACCAAAAACTTAGTTGCATTAGCCAATATTCAGTATTTGTACGTTATTTTTAGGTAGAAATTGTGAATTTGAATTTGAAGACACAAAGTACCTTGTTGCAATTGCTTTGATTACTCCGCATGATTGATCGGCTTTTACATGTAAAAAGTCAAAAGTGGAAAGTTGTTTTCTGTCATTTGCTTTTTTACTTGGCACGAGCGCTATCGCCATCGTGTCATCATCACAAATTGTCACGTAGCCTTGTACTTTGTAAAGTATGATCTGTAATTTCACGGAATCAGAAACAAAACAATAACGTTGAAAGTATGTGTATTGTATGTTCGTATTCTAAAATTTACTGATAATGAACTGCGTAATGCATAGAAAAATGTAGCAAGGAACAATTTTTTCTCCTCTTTTCGCACGATTACAAATTGATATAAAAGAAACAAGGGTTGTTGGTACTTGGTATTGAAATCTGGTGTGGCATCCATTATGGTGTAGGTCGTAGGTAGACCAGGTAGTAGACAGACAGGAAGTACTTATCAATTATTGTTCTACGATGGGCATTCCTAATCATAATCAACTTTTTTTGCACTCATTATTATTATACAATATAATAATGTTTCGCGTGTGCCTCTCACTACGAAAAGGCGGTATAGTTGATTGGATGAATATTTATGTTGATGATGTGGTTAATATTACTATATTATAATCTAAGTTAGATAATTAAATGTTATAAAGTCACTTCAAGCTGCTTTAATTTTCGTTTGTAATAAATTTCCTATTTAAAATAGATGAATTCTTGTGATAAACTTTTTACGCTCATCTAAAAGACGGCATATTTTACAAGCAACCAGATCTAAAACGCATTTCGTTTTGCGTCTCATTGTTACTTCNATTTTCGTTTGTAATAAATTTCCTATTTAAAATAGATGAATTCTTGTGATAAACTTTTTACGCTCATCTAAAAGACGGCATATTTTACAAGCAACCAGATCTAAAACGCCTTTCGTTTTGCGTCTCATTGTTACTTCCGGTCACCAGCCATTCCCTCTACCCCAAATACGATTTGGTTTTATTGTAAAGTGCATCTGGTGTGCGGTTTGAAATACGTGCATTATCAATTAATTCAAATGCGAATAATTTCAATTGCCACAATGTGTGGGCACGTGCCAATATTTATTGTGGTGTCGGTCACTACTTGCTTTTATCATCATATCAGTAGCTCCAATAAGTCCCAATCCAACCTTAAAGGAGACAAAGAAATTTTGACTGTTCATAATAACAGAAGTAAAAAAAATCTTATTTTACATTCACCGTTTACTTTTCATGCTGAACGATGGGTTTGGTAAGAAAAGCTTCCGAACTTGTTCCAATTCAATCCCATTTGTTCAACTGATTGGAATAAGGATTTCCATCGATACTTTTATGGAATAATGATGCACACGATTCCGTCCCAAATTGTAATTTAACAAGAAGTAAATGAAATAAATCTGAACTACATAGAGTACAATTCCCATGATAGGTTAATTTATTTCTCTTTGGAGTTTATTCATTCATTTCTTTCCTTTTTAGGTTAGATTTAGATAAGAAATGCATAGTTTAGTTAGCCTAACATTATATATGTAAATGTACGGATGTATTTACCTAGGCCTAGCGTTCTGATTTAACTTATCCTTTCTAAATAAGACGAATGAATTACATTTAATTTTTTATCCCACGGACTTGCCTGTCAGCACGGAAAATCTACGCTTTTGCAACAAAAGAAGAAAGGTAAACAGTAAAATATAACTTCTGCAAGCTTATAATTGCTTGTAAAAATATTTATGAACGTTCCCTGGCTTTAGGTCACCAGAAATCTAGCTGCTACGATAATCATTTCTATTCAATGATTTAGGTAAACAGTTAAGCAATGACAACATCGCCCCTACATTCCCAAACAGAAGATAAGCTCGCTAATTTTTCGAACATTGAACATGAAAAAACAACACCCGTCAGTTGCACCGACGCACAGCGACAATCAGGCTTCCCTTGCCAAATTCGAAGTACCACTTACCTTGTTGAGCGAACCTCGGAAGATGAGAGTAAATCTCAAACCGATTCTGTGAAGCGTGTGCGAATA
>JAANSM010004609.1:0-10116 GCA_036850725.1 Orchesella villosa
CTAACTATTACCTGCTAAATCCAGTTAGAAATAAAAGATTTAACATTAAAAAATGCATTTAGCATTGCAAACATATTCCTAACATTACAAACCTGGAAAACATTGGTGACATGGAAGCATTGGTAAAAGTAGAGTTATAAGTATTAGAAGTTTTTAAACGTTTGCATACACACTATGCACGTGTAAAACAGACGGTTCTATTTAAATAGGATTTAGCAATAATGGTCTCCAATATGGGGTAAAGCATAAGCAAAGTATCCTTTAGACAGTGAATAAATTGGTTAATTTAGAAAACCAATTCACTTCAATACCTCATAATAATTAAAATCAATTTAATAAGTTCTAACTTGGAATTTTAATTTTCTTGAGGTGGAGCAGTAAATTGGTTTACTGAATTATCCAGTCTATATGCCCATTCCCCTCTGTACAATGCAGGTGTATCCTACTCTCATCCTTTAATGTGATTCAACATCATAATCTCGCCTTTCTCTTCGTCGTAAACTTGTATAGTATGGAATCTCTGTCTTACAAGTTGTAATGTTAAATCCTCCGTTAAGCTGAATACTCTAAACTACTAGCGTGGATTAAGCATTGAGGGCAGAGATTTAGCATTCAACATTTATTATCTATTGAAAGCGTTGAAAACGCGTACTTCAGTAAATAAGATAAGATGAAATCAGTATCACGGCTGTCTGTCTGTCCATCCGGAATTTTGTCACAATTAAGGGTTGTAATTCCATAGGAACTGTAACTTCACAAACTAAAATTTTTGCCGAAGGCAATCAATGATTTTCCACATGTTACTGAAATGAAAATTATTGTGTCGAATGTATACGATGTAGCTGATACGTTTGTGACATGCATCGATTGCTTTAAAGCACCTAGCTGGCGTGACGATTATTGTTTGTCAGATGTAGAATCGAATCAATATAATGTTCCAAGTTTATTTTGAGGTTGTTTTTTATGAGGCCATTACTGTTTTCTTGAGACTGGTGCCAGTCTCCTTTTTCGCCTTCTTTAACTCCGTGTATAGTTAAATTGAGCTTCTCTGGTAACTGCAAAACCGCATCTTGATGTCGTACCAGCTGCGTTTTTAAACAGAGTTTTTCCATGGGTTCAAGTTGTTGTGTCGACGCCGCAATCCACTGTTTTGGCATGGCCGCAGATGCCAACGTTTCTACATCTGCTTTTGGATTTTTATGGTTTGCTTTGAGCTTTTCGATCCCATCGATTAAAAATTTCATATCTTTACTAGTTTGTTGAACATTTTCTATTATTACATTTAGTATTACTTCGTTTTCACAGCGCCTTAACAGGCAGCGTGAACCTCTACCTATTTCCCCTAAATTAGTTTATTTATTTAGATAAATTTAGCTGTAGCCTGTTATTTTTATTCCTTGTCAAAATTATCTTAACTGTATCATTTTCAGGAGAACCAACGTGTAATTCTCCTGTACAAGATATGTATGAATTGAACTATTTTCTCTCGAATAAATAATAATAATAATTTTCTAGTATTAGTTTAATTGCTTGCAAGGTATCATCGTCTGGGACGATGATACCTTGCGGTCTCGAGAAGACTTGCTTTTCTTACTGTCCAACATCGTATTTCCTGGAGTTTGTAAGTCCAATATTACCAACGATTTAGATTCGTACTTTGTCAGAAAAAAGGAAGTATGCATTTTACTTGCAACCACCGGAAGTGCAGCGCATTTGAACAACTGTGCATTATTATCTAAAATTGGATGTACACGGAAACAAATATTGACAGCCTGGTACGATTTCAGCGAAGATTGTAAAAGATACATATGTCATAATCTGGGACGAATTTTCTATGTTAAATGCTGAACTACTTGATCAGTTGAATGAAAGCAAAAGCAATTTGGAGAATCCAAATGTTCTCGTTTTGATGGAAAGCATTAAGATCGGTATTAGTATCCATTAGCACATGGGTAAGCAACTACTGTGCACGCTGTGCACGGTATCACAGTAAAGATAAAATAATATATTGATCTCGATCGATCGTTTTGGGAAAGTGTTCAGGCATTTGTTGCTCTGAGAAGTCCTTAAGAGTTATCGCAATTATATTTATGGAACACTCATTTTGAAAAGGTATACTTGGAACTATTATAAATTGTTGTAAGCTAGGATGACAGACAGTTGATGAGATTGCTATCATTCTAAAACCAATGTGTAATGGCGATTTTCCACTTATCCCCGTCGAAGAGCAAAATTGCAAACACATGCGAGTGTTTCCATTAGTGCCTATTATTGGATCATCTTCGGTGTTAGTAGCAAGTTCAAAGTTCAAGGCTCCAAGGAAATTTAAAAAACATGATTCAGATTCCTCGACTAATATTCCATCATTTGGGGATCATATGGCCCTGGCCACAGTTAATACTGAAATTAGAATTGATCCAGGTCTATTTAAGTTAGCCGACGCTTTTTGTAATGTGTTTCAAGAGAGTAAATTGATAATTATTAAGCTCTGTTTCGGCATTAAGCTTATGAACGAGTTACTAGAACAGGTTAACTCTATAAGATAGACAAACGTAATGTCACAGACTCGCTATTACTTTCTGAATGCGGTAAAAATGTGAATCAAAAAGTATACAGCAGGTGGGACGAACAATTGAAATCCGCTATAACCTTGTTTCGAAAATATGCTTGTCAGTTCCGAGCTGAGGTTGAAATGTTTAAAAATCATATTTTTGATCCAAATAATTTTAGATGTGCTGATCAAAAGACTGACAATTTCCCTTGTCTATATATTGTTATATTTAAAACTTTCTATGTAAAATGTCATTGGTTTCATTTGCAAAACGTAGGAAGTGTAGTGATGATGTTAATGTTCTCATTCTTCTCATTCATTAATGCTACTCATGCTCAAAACTGTGTTTCTCTTCTTTTGCACTGATGTCATGTCTTGACAAAGTGCATAGCTGGACAATCTTCTATATACGCGTACAAATAAATGTAAGCAAGAAGCTGTGACAGTCTTCCCCTTCTGGAGAGGCTACTCTATTCCGCTAGCTCTTAGTCAATCTAACAATTCTTGGCCTTGTCTCTCGTTTCATTTTTAAATCTATTCAATAAGTAACTACCTAAACAAAATTACATAATTACAATATGCATGGTCGAAAATGTCAACCTATCTCCATCAATGGCGATGGAAGATGTTTCTATCGCTCCGTCTCTATGAACATACTCGGAAACTATACCTTGACCAATTCGTTGAAATTACTTTTGTCGTTTATTATTTATAACGAATTTGCCATTTTTTCTAGACTGCATCTTCCGCATCTAACAATTTATTGAAGGCCTTGTCCTACAACTATGGTAAGCGAAAAAGTGTCAAAGTTATGAAAAATTTCTTCACCGGTATAAATTAGCGTGATAAATGATTTTAATAAGACAAATTTTTGTATATGTATCATAAAATGGTTTGTAAGGAATACATAAATGTTAGGATTGAGTTAACAAGGACATTCCGCTTTGCCGACGTATACCTTTTTTGTTAACTGGGTACACATAATAATATTGGTATCAAAATACTTAGAATTTTATGGAGAATGCATTAAAAACAAAATCTCATTTCCCTAAAAAAGATGTAAGCGGATTCTGCCAGAACTGTGCAAAAAGAACTAAACGGGTATTGAAGTCCTTTGAAAAAAGAACTGAGCGTTATTTGAAGTCTTCGGAAAAAAGACGCGTTCTGTTTTAAAGCCCTCGAAACGGATTCCGAATCCTCCTGAAGCTTAAATTAGAGAACAAACGAATTCCAAACCCAAGGAGGGTTTGGAATTCGTTTGTTCTCTAATTTCACGCCTATTCACGCACACAATTTTCCGCTGAATTACTAACATGGATTTAGCACTACGAGCATGGATTTAAATCCAACAATTCGTTAACGGCACCCTTTTCAGTTACCGCTGCAAGCGGTTCTTTTAAGTTCTTATTTTTTGTTTTCGGAAATCATCATGGGATTTAGCATTTAAACTAATCTTGGTTTAATTTTGAATGCCTAATCCCATGTTGATTTACAGTAGAAGTACGTAAATCTTCACGTGACTTAGCATCCTAGCTACTGTTTGTTTGGCTTGAATGAAAAATTTAATGATGATATACATGTGGACTTATATTTTGTTTTTAAAGTTTTCTTTATATGTTTAGGGTTCGCGTTCCCATCGGTGGTCTTCGTTTCTTCACCGTTTGTTCTTCGATTTCATTTTCTGTGTAGTGCTGTTGTTACATCCTGCTGCTTTTCTTTCTATCACCGTTTTTACGATTGTGAGTTTATCTTCACGGGATTCTAGTTGCCATTGTGCGGTAAATCAGTACAATTATGGGTCATCAACGCCCGAAATCTGGTAGATACGGTGATTCAAAAAATGGGGTAAGGTAGTTATTTAAATAAGTTTTTCACTTAGGTTTAGCATTTGTTTGTTACTATTAGTTCGTATGTCTTATATATATATGTTATTTTTATATTTCAGAGAACTATGGATTCATTTTTCTACCCATATTGTGGATCCAGATATCGTCCTTCCTTAAGGTTATGCCCATTACCCACTTGTGATAAGCAGTTGACATTGAAGACATTGCTGTGGAATTTGCAAGCTGCCGAGAAGGTAAATCTTGAAAATCTTGTATTTTTGTGAATATTTGATTTTTCTCTAATTTTCTAGATCCTTTACATCAATATTGTCGGTACTGTGGTTTGTCATAGGCAGATGTCGGTGTTGTCTTTCGGTTGATTGCAGTCAATCTGGTGCACCCAAACCAAAGGCAACTTTATGGACTCGCGACAGAATGGAAGATTCGTTGTAACTTTTATGATTATTACATGTAGTTGAAATTTTTTTTACATGAAATTGAAAAAATTATTCAATAAAAATTGTTCAATTACTATTAATAACTTATAATTTATAACTAGTGTCTGCTTGTGTATTTTTTACTATCGTCGATTAGGTATAATATTAGTGTAAACTTTGTCATGGAATCTGTCATGGAAGCGTTTAGCATACGAGCGAATATTTTGTCTCTCTTTGATTTAGCATTACTAAAAGCACTTGGAGGAATTAGGTTTACTGTTATCATTGAGGGGGATTTAGCATTATTTTTAGGTTTGTGGTTTGGGGCTGATGGATAATTGGCACGAACATTTTGTTTTTCTTTCTTCTATTTAGCATTTTCCTTAGCACCAACTTACCAACATGAACATAGCACTACCATATAGACTAAGCACTACCAAATGAACTTAGCGTTATAAGCATGAATTAAGCATTCTCAACTTGGATTTAGCATTGACAACTTGCTTTTGAATTAACGGATGAGTGTTATTTATTGATTGATTCATTTTAATGCCAATCTTTAATTTGTTTCATGGATTTAGCATATTCTAGACTGGTTTATCCCCCTTGATTTAGCAAAAGCACTACATGCTTAAACTATTACAAAGACTTATATGCTAAATCCGTTTTGTCTGCATGCTAAATCCTTTCTGAATGCTAAATCTCCAGCTAGTCATGCTAAATCCGTTAAATATTTGTAACGATTTAGCATTACGGCGGATTAAGCATTGCCATTAATATTAAAATTAGATGGTTATGCCATACAATGCAATGTGGATTTAGCATTAGCAGCTATTTATAATGCTACTTGCTATGCTGAATCTGCCGTAATGCTAAATCCAAAACAATGGATTTAACATTATCAAAATGTATTTATCACATAAGAAACTGGATATAGCATCTAGGAAAATTGATTTAGCATTGAAAACAAGGGATTTAGTATTAAGTACATGGGTTTAGCATTACTAAAATGGATTTAACCCCTTAAACAATGGACTTAGCATCTAAAAAATTGACAAACCATTCAAAACAATTTATTAAGCATTAACAAGAGCCACTTGGAGCGGTAACTGGAAAGGGTGCCGTTAGCGCATAAATCTCTCGTGGTTCGCGCTCGAGATTGATTGATTAAAGTTTATGCTCGCAATTCTAGATCCATGTTGGTAATCCTAAATTTACCTTCGTAATGCCAAATCCACCTTGGTAGTGCTAAATTCATGTAATATAAATGATTTTGGAATCCGTTTGTGCTTGAAATTAAGCTTCAGGTGGATTCGAATAGCTTTCGAGCTTTATTGTGGGCTTCTGGTGGATTGGAAATGCATTTGTGCTTGAATGTAAGTTTTAGGTGGATTCGGAATCCTTTTGGGCCTGAATTTAAGCTTTAGGGTTTATTCAAAATTCGTTTGTGCTTGAATTTAAGCTTTGGGATTATTCGGAATCCGTTTGTGCTTGAATTTCAGCTCTGGGTTTATTCGAAATCCGTTTGTGCTTGAATTTAAGCTTCAGTTGCATTCAGAATCCGCTTGTTCTTGTACTTAAACTTCAGGCAGATTCGGAATCCGTTTGTGCTTGAGGTTAAGATTCAGGTGGATTTGGAATCCGATTTGTTCTTTAATTTCAGATGCAGGTGGATTCGCAATCCGTGTGTGCTTAAATTCAAGATTCGTGTGAATTTGAAATCCGTTTGTTCTCTAATTTAAGCTTCGGGTTTATTCAAAATCCGTTTGGGCTTGAATTTAAATTTCATAATTATAAGTATGTGTATTGATTTGTATTGTCATTTAAGATCTTTCTTATTTTTGATTTATGTATGATTATGACAAGTGCACAGAGGGGCCGATTCAATTTTAAAGTGCAAGCTATATGAGTTGACCTCATGTTTACATATGTTTTAGAACTCGCAATTTCCGTCAGATTGATATGCTACATGCCATATCTAACTGACAATCAGCCAACGTTAGCTCAGGTCAAACTTCAGAGGTCAAATTTCAAAAATTATTTTTTTAAATATTTGGTTTAATTGGTTTTTGATAATTGAAGATGCTGAAATGTTAGCCATGCTAAGTAGCATATTCCTACAAAATTTCATGACAATTGAATAAAAAATGCACGAATTATTGCGAAATTTGTGATTTTGACGGATTTTTTTGAAATCGTCATTTCTCCAAAATCCTGGACATTCCGCAAACTCTGAAACATGATTTAGGGGCTAGACATATCATAGATTTCATATCTGGAATCAGAACTTGCGGATTTTACGGGACTTTTGAGATAATGGCAATTAAACATTATACCAAAACTATGACGTCATTAGCTGAGCAGAGATACGTAATTCCATTGACCCATAAATAATAATGTGCAATGTTCCAAAAAATAAGCATAAATGTGAATTATTACTAATATAACGAATTCACGCTATTTTATACATAATAAATCTGCATTTTGTCCGACATTATACCGAGTCTAACCCGGTAAAATGTCCGACAAATGTCAACTACAGTGGAAACGCAAATGTTTATGGAAAAGTGTAATTTGCAATTCTAAATACTAATTTGTATGTTGTAGAAGCTATTAGTATTATAAATTAGTCATATTTCTATTGCTATGGTAACTATCGTTCAATAAATTAAGAAAACAAATACAACTTTAATCGATCATACAAAAATAAAACTAGATTATTTATGAATAGGCTATAATTAATAGAAGTTATACAAACAATAAATTATGCATCTAATTCTTCTTCAGAAGCTTCAACTTCTTCGTCTGATAGTGCAATTGAACTTTCACCCATAAGCTCGTTTCTGAATTCCATCATGTCGTCAGCACTTGGATCGAAGTCTATATCTTCAACATCACTTGCAATTACAGCAACAGGACGAAGAAGATTTATTGCTGCCGTGGAAAGAGGTTGCCGCTTTAGTTGCTTTTGGCGCTCATACAATCGAAATTCGGAAATTGCAGGGTCTGATGCTTCAAGAGAGCGGTGAAATATTTCTCGTAAAGCAGTTTCACGATCACCTTGGTAGGCATGCTTCGTGCGAAAAAGTCGAAATAACCTATTCCGTCAAAAATGAGGAACACAAATAAATCTCTAATTTAAGTAGCTTGTCGTGTGAGTTATTAGAAGTATAAAGTATCTTATGTACTAATTTAATAAATAAGTAGCTAATTCTGAAATTACTTGCCTGTGCCTTGATTCAGCCGCGTGCTCACTTAACATGCCAACTGGAAGGGCCAACGATTCTATAACTTCCTTGCCATGAATAAGAATTTTGTGTATAGTAACTGGCAGTCTATACCAGCCATACTTACTGACAAATTTATCTGCAAGTGTGTCGCAAAAGTTACCAAATTTAGTAGGGTCGATTTCAAGACCACATGACAACACTGAAAGTATTGTATGGAAATCTTCCAGGAGCCATAATTCTAAATCCAGGATTTGAGCAACTTTTGCACGATATTTTATCGAAAGTGCAGTCCTTGCTGTGTAGCCATCGTTCGTGGATCCACATCCTCCTGCTTTTGGCTGATCCACCAGTAGGCCGGTTTCACTTCGAAAAGCTGCCTGTATTTTTTTCTTTCGCGTTTCCAGTTGTTTTTTAATTTGAGGTGTTTGACGAAGAACTGCTTTTTGGAGTCCTGGTTCGTTTTTGTAGCCAAGATGAAGTAGGAACTCAAGCACCCTGATCCAGGCATGTAGAGGACTCAGGCCATACTGGAGGTTCTCCGGAACAACCGTTTTACTACGCATTTTTGCCAAATCATTCAGATCCTTCGGGGTAGCTTTGCACAATGGGCATACTTGGTATGATGAGGTATGAGTTATATGACTCAATACCTTACCGTCAATTAAAGTAAGGTACATATGGTAATTCACATGCACCTTGAATCCATTCTTCAAAATTACCGTGTACGGTTTTAATTCCTGAGTTTCCCGTTGAACTCCATTATACTCATTCATGATTACCTCCGGTGTTTCCTTAAGAAACTGCAGGCGTAATGGACGACAGTAACGGACAGATTGTGGCGTTGAATTTTCCCAGAATGGAGTATTTTTGCAAAGGTCCGATACCAGTCGAAGCGGAATTATTGTAGTTGCAAGCATGTTTTGGTCATCATCACGGGCACTTTCCTCCGAGTCTGCAAACTTTTGCTTGTACCTTGACTGACAGCTACTCCAATCAAAACCCCACGACACATAAAGGATACAAGTTAACTCGTTAATTCCTTTAGATGACATAAAGTTTGAGATGACTTTTTGATCGTCATCGGGTTCCTGTATTTCCACAATTCGTTTTGTTGTGTGCTCTAAAAGAGATTGAAGTGGAACGGATGCACGATATTCGTTTACTTCTACTGCTTCTTCGGGATGACACATCTTCTTCTCACTTTGTACTTTTTTGTAGGAAGGGAAAGCTTTAAAGTTTCGCCTACTGAGATCGCGTTGCAACCACGTATACGTCTCTCTAGTGACTCCGTGATCAATTATTACGGCTAAAGCTTCTTGGGGTGTGAATGGAATCGGAGTTTTCTCCTTTTCGGCATTCTTGACGACTTCGGCTATCTTTTGAGGCTTTGATGGGCTTCGTGTCATTTTTTTTAATACATAGGCCGTTGCCTTTGCTGCTTCGGGGGGCATAGACTTTGCACTCTGGTCTTTCACTTCACTCGCCACTGCACGAAGAATCTTTGTTATTGGTTCGCCTGAAATTTTTTCTTTCATCTTTTGAATATGGGCATACTGCGACCTTCTGGGTAAATCTGAGAAAGATGTACTGGGAGAAGCGGGGTCTTGTAAATCAAGATCTACTACTGGTGATTCTGAAGGATTCACGTCTGCAGAGTCGTCGGTCACAGGCACCAGATTTAGTGGCACGATAAACGCTGATTCGGCCCATTCCTGATCTTTCAGTTTGATTTTCCTGGATCCCTCCAGCCATCGTTCTTCGTATTTCAAGTAAAACTTATGCAAGTGTTTACAAAATATGTTTTTGTCATCGGTGTCTAACCCCTGCTTTACACTTGAACCCAACGCAGTCAGAATGGATGGAAGACGTTCGGAAATAAATTTTAAGTTCACTTTGTCTGTTCGCGATTTTCCTTGCCTAATTAGATTCCAAATCTGCGTTCTGGAAAGCGGTGCTGACGTTGAACTAGGGTCATCCGTTGCTTCTGATGAGGTGGTTGTGGAGTCTTCCGCCCTCCCAGCCGTTGCCACTAAAACGTGGTCGTCCGCCTGTTCGGCCGTTGCTCCAGATGA
>JAANSM010004610.1:0-11107 GCA_036850725.1 Orchesella villosa
ATTATACGATCTCATCTCAGCTCTCAACTTTATTCCTCCTATCATCATCTCCTCGACAATATTGCTAATTGTTATTATTTGTGTGATATTTTCACTGAAAAAAAAACTCCAATTTTCTTATTTACAATGCTACATTAAGTTTCAGGAGTTAAGAGGTGAAAAGGAGAGACTAGAGAATAATAAAAATAATATGGATTACAACTTTTTACAGCTTTTGACTAGGATTATAAAAGAGAAGAGAAACTAGCTTTGATTTGGCAGAGCACAAGTATCTCCATCAACACCGTTCTCAATGAGCCAATCTCAAACAATAAATCTAGCTTGCCTTCTCCTTCTTTCCTTCCTATAAAACCTCTTTCTCTTCCATGCTTGCTTGCTTGCATGCGCCAAATGTGCCATGCATATTGGAGAGAATGAGTGTCTTAAAAATTGATGGTCAATCAGAACTTCAGGAAAATCAGCTAAGACTATTACTATTCCTCTCTCTTTCTAGATTTTATGATGCAATGACAGACAGAGGGGAAAAAGTAATGTTTATTAGATGCTAAATGTCAGCCTTGTCAAAAGTCAGTACAAGAGAACATTAACTACATCAGGAAACACAAGAGTTTCCCTTGTGTGAAGTCTGCTTCTGGGTTTACGAGTTGGAATTTTGGGTGAAAGAAGAAAAAAGGGGTTTATCTAGCAAAGTAAGTCTTCAAATTACTTTTCCTGTCTCGTCAAACTAAATTAGGGTGCTCTTATAAATTTCTCAAGACAAACTAAACTGCATGGATTATACGCTAGGAGTTATAGGCCTACCAAGGAGTTCATTTTGCTGAATTGAACTCACTTTTAATTCAACTATTTTAAACTTATATTATAGTTTTGCTTCTTCCACGCAGATTTATGGTAACAGTGAACCGTTGACAATTAAAATGACTAGGAAATGAGTTAAAATACTTAGGAATATAATATATATATACATTTATATTCTGGTTCAGTGGCTTTATTGACGTTGACGTTGAAACGCATTTCATATTTCCCTTTCTATATGTGTATGATCTACTAATACGCCTCCATATAAGCAACACAAACTCTATAAGGAAAGATAGAACATAGTCTCTCGTTTTTAAACCAGATTTTTAGACTGATTCTGCCACATGCAGCTTTCAATCATGTTGCATTTTGCATTTCAAAATGCGTGAGCCTTTTTCCCACTTCTCACCCATGAAAAAAATGGGACTTAGCAGTCAAAACAGTTTTTTCTTCTCAGTTTTATTGCTTTCACCACCATCACAAAAAGTGTAACTAGTGAACCAACTCAATTTAATTTTCAAAGTGAATGAAATTGAAAACGAGAGTTGGTTTGCTTATGTAAGAATTTGCTTTTGCAAATAGTTAACCAAGAAATGCTAGACAAGATTGTTCCACCGTGAAAGAATGCTGTTTTGGTGAAACATGCTTTGCTACATTTGTCTATATAGATAGATATACAAAATAGTACCTCAATATAATCTACTCTCCTCACTTTCTTATCGACTCAACACATGTGTGTGCCTTCCTTCCTATCTCAAATTAAATTACACGAGATTTTGAGCGGAACAAAAAGTGTAAAAATGTTTACAACCCTTATCAATTCCGCGTAACTAGTACATTTACTACTTTTCTATTACACATATTATGACGCTATATCTACGTGCTTAGTAGTGGTAGTGGTACACCCGCAGCTGGCTTAATGAGAGATTAATTGGCTGTCACGTTTCAATGGATCACAAATCTCAAGAATGTTTTCGGCTCTCTCAAAAAGAACAAGTTGTAAGTGGTAGCGTGACACGAATGACGCGTCTCACTTTTTCTTACCCCCCGCTCTACAACAACCAATAAACCCATATAAATTTAAGATATTATCTTTTGTTATTAGTCTAGCACTACTCAAAAAAATGGTGTTTCAATTAAAACAATTTTTTTCTCTAACATTTGTTTTACAAAGTTAAAAATTAAACTTTGGATACTTTCTTTTAGCTTATACCAAAGTTGTATCGCGCACTTCAAATTGTCACACAAAATAAATATATGTATAAATGTATATCTCAGTAATTTTCTCTCAACCTAACAATTTGTAACTGGAGAAACAATTCCTTGTCAAATTGTAAAGGGAAAGGAGGAGGACAACAACTTGTTACGATTTTTATATACGCGTTGACAGACGTAACGAACCTCCGTTCTGTTACACCTTCCTTTGGTGTGTTCCGGTCTACCTTTGTAAGAATATAGGTGGAACTCAAGAGTCTCTGAGTTGATGTCTCCTGATAATATATATATTGTACTAAAAATTATGTGTATATTTCCCTTCTCAGAAGGTAGAAAGTATACCTAGAAGGTGAGAGAACTGGAAGGAAGCTCTTTGGGAGTGAACAGGCGCTCTGATAATATTTGATATTAATGTGAGATTATCTAATCAAATCAGGCAAGAGTCAGGTCGAGTCAGTCTGGTCTGCGAACGAAGAGAAGAGTGAGACGAGACTAATGATCACTCCTTAAAATACAGATTTTTTCTTTTTTTTTTCTCTCTCTCTTCTCTTTTTACTCTCACACTATCTCATGCCCACAGTAGTCAACCCACACACCGGCACATGGAAGTCATGGGACAGAAAATGCAGCATATAAAATGTGAAACATTTTAACTTGCCACCCAACCCTTTTGCTTCATCTCCTTTACTAAAATATATTAAAAAAGAAGTAGCGATAAACGGTGTCTATACAGAAAATAGAAAATCGCACACACTACTACAAAACTACTACTTTTACACACGCAACATACATATTTCTCTTCCACATACTTCCGTTCTTGTTCTCATCTTTTTCTCTCTCGAGCTTCTCAAATGTAGTTGCAAAGAGCTTAGTTTGCGAATCAGTTTTCTTATTCTGTGCCATATGCCAAATGTAAACCATCTTGTACAAGAGGCTAGTTACAGTTATATAATCGGAGAGCGAGAGAGAGAGAGAAGAAAAAAATTGCTTACTCAAATAATGACTCCCCTCATCATTCCCGTTGTGAACAAACTTTTTCAAATTACTCAACCACACCACAACAAAATGCATTGTATAAATTCTGACTATATCTATAAGTAAATTTATAAAAAAAAATTATTCATGCACTCAATTTTCTGGAATCAAAAACAAAATCAAAATCCAATAAGGACAATCCAAATGGGAATACAGAATCTCTACGACGTAGCCTAGTTCAAGGAGACATAAAACTGGTACATCTTCAAATCATGGTGAAAAAAATGAAGAAAAACCTCATGATGATTTCAACATTGCAACAAAATATACGAACATGTTGATGATGACAATACAGAGATTATTACATTCCGTCCCTCAAACATTATTCCATTAAAAATAAAGTTGGATGGGTATGAAATGAATGCATCATGTTCTGTGCACGAAAAAAAAATCTGCTCTAGAAATAAAATCTTGTATTCTATTCCTTGCTATTGCTTCTTGCATAGACACATCACAAACAAGCCAGTTCAAGGGAAGGAAATATCAACAAAAGCATAACTAGGCAGTTTGCTAAAACTGCCCTCATACTTAAAACTTGAAACATGTTCAAAACTTTCCAACATAACGTAACGTAATGTAATAGTAACACACATTCAACATTCTTAAAATATAGGAATATAAGTATGAAGAGCTATGACTATTTATGTCATACAATGTGTATGTAACACAAGAAGAACAAATCTCTCGAGTAAACATTGTGTTGCATAATATTTAAGTTTAGATTTCAAAGTCGTAAGAGAAGTTGTTTCTTATCTCTCTCTCTCTCTTCTGTTTTTTTGTAAACGTGCTATTTTCTATGTTGTGCGACTGTAAAAAAAAGCATACGAATAATTTCTCATTCTTCCCGTTTGTCGACACACAACATGTGCATATTAATCATGACATGGGTTTGGCTAGCTACTTTCAAATTTTTCAAGCATTTGCAACTCAAACCTCGAGAGAGAGGGAAAGAGAAAAACAAAAGAAAGAAATACTCTTTCAATATTGATATTAGTTTGATTTGATTCAGATTTCAGTTCCTATTTATTTATGCAGTGGAGCAGAATGTGAAAATAGAATGCATCATCCATTTCTTTCCACGCATGCAAATTCAAGTAGATACCTACACTATAATGAATGTTTTCCATCGACACGGTCTCCTGACTATATACTCCTCCACCTCCCTCACACATACATACAAGTACAAGACAAAATCCACATGGAGTTAATTCATCAAATCAACATCTCACATTGGATTAGAAGTAGAAGAGAAGGAAGGGATCAACAACGCCACCGACACCACACACCACCAACACAAAAACCTAAAAAAGCAGGAAGACTCAGTGGTGCAATGCAATATGATGCAGCGCAGCGCGTCCCATCTCATTTGTATTAGCAACTTTGTACAACCAACTTTCACTTCCTTCCTCGACAAAAAAAAAATCATATTCAGGATGGCAGGCAAAGTCAGTTCAATTCAAGCAGCCTGCCAAGATGAGCATATGGAAGGATGATGAAGATGAGCTCAGCTAGTTCCCTTCCGCGAATACATTTTCGCACACTCTTGGTGGTCACACAGACATAAAAAAATGTATAATGTGAGTAGTAAAGGAAATATCTTTCTCTCCCTTTCCTTCATCACATCACCGTCATCATTACGTTCAACCATTATATTTTGGAGGAGAAGCATATAAACTGAGTATGCAAAAATGATATTTCATCATCAATATCAGCAGCATACACACTTTTCCCTTTACACAATATTTTTTTCGCAATGCAATGTGTGATACTTATATTGATTTGAAAAGAATGGACGAGTAAAATGAAACGTTCGAGATTGGAGATTCGAGACCACTGCTTTTTCCCTCTGCTCCTTCCTACATGTATGTAGGTAGGTGGATACAGAAAGACACATGGGATTAGAAAAGAGTGTGTAGCGCATGTAGCCCATCATATCTCACCGAATGTGGAGTGTGCATGAACGTAAAGTAAGATGTGTGTGCGCTTCCAAAACGCTCAAAATAAAACTGCCCTACTTTTTTTCCAATCATCATCATGATCATCAAACATCATCATCTTGAATTACCATAGCATCATCATATAGCACCCCAACGCAACTTGAAACAAGCAAACAACCATAAATATACTCCGATTCATATTTCAAGTGTATTGAAAAATAAATTTATATGAAGACGAGTTGAATTGAAATTGAAAGGAAACTGAGTCCAAAATCAATTTTTTTTGCATGGAATATAAAACGAATACTTTTCAGTTGAATACACTCTAAATCGAATGAGTTGAACATAATATTTTGAAACTAGAGACAGAAAAAAGGGTATCTTCAAACTTCAAATATTTTTGGAAGAGGTAAGAACAAAATTCGGGAAGTCAATGCAGTGCCATCTAATTTCTGCTTGATTTCCGGTGTATGTCAGAGAGAAAAATGATTTTCAATGAAGTAATTCCATATCGCACCAATGATGACATGACATTCATTCAACCTCGTTAAAAAATCTTATGGTATCAGTCTCCCCTCTAAACCCAAGCTTCTGAGCATGCAATGAGTTACACAGATCACACAGATTTATGCCCATTATCGCACATTCATTCTCTAATTTTTCTTGAACACTTTTTCACTCAAAAAATCCGTACTCTTCTAGTTCATCGTTTGTTTAGCTAGTTGGAAAGCAGACAGGAGCATGAGAACGACAAGTTTTATGTACTCCTTCTGTGCTAATGACTAATATTAATCTGTGTTGAAATGCGATTGCAACTTCTCAAACTCATTCTATTTTTACTACTTTATCCCCTCTCTCCATGCACACACAGCTATAATATACGACTTCCTTTGCGCTCGCACTCTTTCTTTCTCCTACTTGTTATGTCATCATTAAAATTTATGAAATTAAAACTGATCATCACAGAGTTAATGGTTGCGACACAAAATTTATACGAAGTGATGATGTGAATACGTATGTTTATATGATTCATGGAATGATGACCCAAATAATTTTCTTCGTTTCCATCCCTTTACTTAAGCTATCCGTTTCCTTCTTTGCAACTAAGGTAGGCACGGATCCGTAAACATGAGCGACCAACATAAACATATAATGATTGTAAAAGCGAGGAGTACACCTATAAACTAAACTAAAATCCGATAGTAAATCTTGCAAAAACCCTTAAAAGTGTTAACACATTTATTGTATTTACCTTCATCAAAAAGAGCGCCGTAGAAAAACAAGCAGTTCCGTTTCAGTTACGCTTTTTCTTTAAAAAAATTGATAGTTTCGCCAACTTGTTCTTTGACTTAGAAAAAATAGCTGTAATTCGCGTGTCTTGTCGTATGTGTGTGTCTCCTTTACAATTTCTAACTCAATGAATTTCAGCTCCTCAAAAAATACTAGAACATCAGTTAGACAAAATTTTGGGTAAAAAACAGTCATTCTTTGAGAACAAATCAGTACTCCACTTTCATTAAATAAATTGTGCGACATTTGGATAAATAAAATGGCATTTCATCAGCTTAGTCGGTGTACTTGGTAGTTTCGGTGTCAAATAAAGTTTAAGTTAATGAGACGGTGGTTTAGCAACCGTACCAGTATTCAGTTTTCCGTACAGTTTAGCTAAATCTCGTTGTTACAACAACACTGCACCACACCGCCACCACCACCACCGCCGCACAAGAGCGTAACGTAACCATCTCATCTGGCAAAAAAATAATCTGTTTTTCTCTCCTCTCTATATTCCCTTCTTCTTTTCAGAGCGAGAGTACTAATTACTGGTGAGCACGAGTCTGAAACCTTTGCACATTTTCATGTCACTACAAAAGTTTACACAAACTTCTTCTTTGACTTCTTTGACAGAGCCCATTTTACATGATATGGAGATGAAGTCGGAGTGGATTGGAGTTTAGCTATTTTTTCCTCTTGTTCCTTCGTTTTGTTGTATCAACGTGATTTGTCAATGTCACCTCAAATGAATAGATAATGGAGGAGAGGACCACTAAAGGAATCTGCATGTTTTATAGATATACATGCCTGCATACTTAATATATATTTATACTAGCAATAGTTGAAAGGGTGGAGTGGAAAAGAAACTAAATCACAAACAACACAAACACAACTTCAAAATTGTTCCGCTAGCAAAATGCTTTGAATTAAATTTTTCACTCGGCTGTACCCTACTGTGTTCAATGTTATATATTGGTTTGGCAAATTTCAAACTGATTTCTTATAGCTATTGACATTTGTCTTATAAACTTTTACGGTATTTCTTCGAAATAATGGGTTCGCTCCTAGCAACACCGTCAAAGAATGCTTTGCAACTTTTCATGCAGTTTTAAAGAAATGAAGGATATGAAGAAAAAATTGAGTTTGTTGTCTGCTCTCGCATCATCCTAAAATCGCACATTTTTTCTGATGAATCACACATCCCACAAATCAAAATGTGAATGGTCTAAAGAAGGAATGAGCGAGAGAAGTGTACAGCATCTTTATATAATATATTATTCACAGTTGATAAGCAAATAAGTAGGAGTCTGTTTTGCAGAAATATAACAAAACAACAACAACAGGAAGAACAACGTGCCGTTTCAGAAACTAAGAAACAGGAGAAAAGGAAGTGGTAGGACCGAACAAATTCCTTTTTCTCTTCTTTTTTTAATGATAAAGGAAGCGCACATTAGGCCACATATCCGTTGGAACCTGTCTTTTTCTAAATATAAAAGTTAAGATAGATGTGTCTGGCAATTGGACGAGAGGAAAAATATTCAGCAATAATTTGAATGTATCACGTTGCATCACATAAAATAGAGGAGACCAAAAGATGTACTGTGTGGAGCATAGTAAAGTAAGTCATATTCAATATGAATGAAAGTAGGTATTTATTTGCAACCACGATGAAAGTACATGATCATGATGAACACCGCTTGCTACAAACAAATTGAAATGTGTCTGTGCTGAGGAAAATTTATGCCAAAAAGTCCACACTCTGCCTCCCTTGGCAGCTAGCAATGAGCTCATTTTGAAATTAACGATTTCTAATTCTCAACTAATCATAAGGTAATATAGGGATACATATTTAGTAGAGAGAATGGATTTGGATTAAACTCAATAATATTTCTTGTTTGGGTGACGTGTGTGCATAAGGCGTGCAAGCTTAAGAAACTAGCACTTTTTAATTAGAAATGGACAGTGATACAACTGTATAACCTACAAACGGAGGTAGCTCTTTCAAGTAGATACGCAACTGAAAATATGAACTATTTCTTTTGACGACAAACGATGATGATTATAAAGTAGCCAAAACGTTTAAGCGTTCAGTAAAGAAAAGCTGGCACAAAAATAACCATTTTGGTGTTCACGTCATGACAATATATTTTTTAAACTACAAACTAAAAGAAAGACCTTGAGACTTACCTTCGTTTCACTTAATGATGCCATTAAATCATCAAGCTCACGAGTAGCTGGAGAGGCAGCAGGTCCCAAGAACGTTCGCTGAATTTTGCGCTCGACAGTTATTCTAGTCTTTCCATCCGTCTCGTCCCTGTCAATCATTCAAAGAGGAAAAATAAGTTGAAATACTATACCATCAAAACCATGCCATAATCTCTAAATGACTCATAAAAACAGCTAACTAATAAGTATATATCGGTAATCACTTATAGATATTTTTAGCTTGGAAACATTTAACACTTCATTTTTTTGCGTATGTACGTTATCACATAAGTTTTTACTAAATTACTATACACCTTAACCCTGGTTCTTGTTGACCATAGAAAATTAGTATGTTGCATGTAGTATTAAAAATATACATCTGCGCCTCACACTATATTAGTTAAAGTTACACCAGAAGTTTTATTCTTGTTTACTTACGCTGTATCATTAACATAAGTAACATTTTTCGTGTCGTGAACGTTAAATTTTGTATTCTGAAGGATGTAAAGTACGAGCAGAATACTTGCAAACTCAAAATACACCAACATGTTTACAATGAAATGAAGAAATGTCAAATTGATTCTTAAAAAGTAAAAGAAACTCTAGGTTTTCAGTTAGGACGGAAACACAAACTAAATAGATCTTTTTCACCCTTTTCTATATAATCGTGAGAGAAACTATTCCTGCTGTAACTCAAAATATACTCTATCAACAAAAGTGGATTTAATCAATTCGGAAAAGTAGTATTAACTGAATAAAATCACTGAAAATATTCTGGTATTATTTTTCTACACTTTGTCTTATTTGATCAGGGGAAAATTGAAAGAGACAAACAGTATCTCGTACAACGTTAAAGTTTTAAAATAAATTTTCTACTCAATATTTTTAAATATACTAAACGACCACTAATTAATTTGAACTTGAAAATTTGAAAAATGACTTGGTCTTGCGCACTATTGTAAAGACTTGTCTCCTTGTCTGTAAATACTTTTTGAACATGTATAAATCAAGCAGAATCATGTAATGTTGGATTGTGGCAATTTTTTTTTGGATTGGATTGGATTGTGGCATTTTTACAAAGTTATTAAATACGGCCTAGGACAATAATTTTTTAAATAACTGATTATTTCAGTACTGAAAACTACAGCGTATTAAAAAAACTATCTGTCTGAACTTTGGAAATTAAATAGCAATAAGAAAATGATGACAAGTGAAATGAGGAACCAACTACAACACAATGAAGTGGAGGAGCTCTGTAGCTAGGTATAAAGTTTGAGGCATCAAGCTAAAGTAAGTAGGTACGAATCAATTCCTGGAATTTATAGCGTTGAAAAATCATTTAAGAAATCTGATTGCCTGAAGCTCGTAACGCACCAGTTTTAAATAAACATTGACAAAGTTACAATAGGAGAGAAGCATGCATTTTATAGCTTCTTCAAGTTGCACACCTGCAGCTGCAGCCTCCCAATTGACTCCAGTTTCAGGTGTGCTCAAGACTACTGTTTAGAACAATGAGTATATATTTTTCATTGATATTCTAACCAATATCCTATACTCTTCGTCAATAAATAACATGATTCATAACGTGATACATACAAGCATTTAGGAATAAATAACTTATACAAACACATATTGTTTCTTTTTAATATATGAACAACAACTGAAATTTCGGTTTTGTAGCTTATATCTAAGAAATACGAGTAGCTACACCTGCACTTGCAATACCGAACCAGGAGCAACCTTCTATATATAATTTTCTCTTTGTGCACACCTGCGTCTTTAACAATGATAACTAAAGCTTGACAAGTTGGGCATCTACAAGTACGTAGAAAAATTTCTTATTGCTAATTTACCCATTTGCCAAGTCCTCCAGGAAAGTTTCCGCAGGTTGACGCTCATGGCTTCCCACAGAAGATCTTGAATTCGGTCGGTTTCCATTATATACAAGCTCTACGAATGAAAATCAAAAACAAAATGAACCACAATCTGTTGAAAGATGTAAACAATTTATAAAACTGATATAATATGTAACTTAATGAAACGTACCTCTCGACACATTCGAATTTTGACTTAATTTCGACGTCGTGCTAAGATCTTGAAGTAGAGAATCGAGTTCACTCATGTTTCCAGTATTACGAATAATCGGACTATTTGCGCTATACACTGATTTTGTCGTGGTCGTCTCTCTCATTCCATCTCGATTAAGACCCAGTGCCTGTTTAAGCCCACAACAAAAAAAAAATTAGACAAGTTCAACCAAAAAAAAATTTGATTAAACTCATGCATTCCCCTTCCTTCATCCGATGGACATGATATAAAGTCAGGATGACATGTACAATGCATGAAAGTCACCACACCTATTATTCCTAATTTCAAATGCAATTAAATCCTAGCAAAATAATTATTGGACATACTGTAATTGCAAGTTTTCCACAGTCAACTTCACTTTTTTTACTCTAAATTCAAGTGAATGACTTTTCAATCCAAATCCTAAAAATGAACTTACTCACTCTAATCCAGCTCCCATTGAGTTTCCTCCCATTGACATTGACTTTGACTCTGGAAAATTGTCTCTTTAAACTTGAAACGGTAGGAGCAAATGTTTGCTACATGAAGAGCACACTATGTGACATGATGATGGGAAC
>JAANSM010004611.1:0-11104 GCA_036850725.1 Orchesella villosa
TGAATACTAGAAAAGTAACTGTAACTGAAACTGTAACTGAATGAGTCTAGCTGCTGTAACTGTAACTTGTAACTAAAATCTTTCAGTTACGAATCTCTGGGATAGGGATATTTTATTAATTAAACTTGGAAGCTTACATCATTCTTCTTTGATAAAAAATGAAATGTTTGTATGAACATATGAACAACATACTAACCAAACCAATTATAATCTAACACAGGACGGGATTGCGGTTCGTCATTGTGAAACTATGACCACATTAAATAAAGTAAACATAATGATTAATGACAATAGATTAAATGCGTTAGTTCATAACACCAACTTACAGTTCTGGTAATATTTTAGAAATGTTGCTAACCAAATACCAGTTTTACATTACCCCGGTATGAGGACATTCAGAGTTTGTCCAATTTTTCATGATGTGTGGAAACGGTTCGTGGGTGGTTTTTACGCATAGCTTCACAAAAGTCTAACCTTCAAACTCGCCAGTTTTCGGCCGTTAAAACAGCATTGGTTCTATCCCAAACTCTTACAACAGCGTACTTTCCAATGTTCGTCAATCACATTAGCATGAAATAAACTTGCAACAACTGGTTTCAATTTACAAAACGTAGACTACAAATATTGTCTAATGTAGCCTTAGCCTTTATAAGCCTAAAACAGTAATGTTTATATAAAATTTACAAATTTGAATGTAACTGGAACGGAGTGTAAGTTGGCATCCATAATTTGTACAAGGATAACTGATTTGCACTCCACGAATACTATACGCTATATTGCTTGCGACCATTCTGGTCGTAGAAGTTCAATCTTTTGTGTCAGGAATACTTACGGAAATTGCTTCTTTGAAAGAATTAAATATTTCGTGTTCTTAATTTTTATACGAAATATGTATGCTTGCCGTTTTTATAGATGTGGTTGGTTAGGGGGCAGTGTGAGACTTAAAAGAAATGGTTTGTCAAAAATATGTGAATTGTAGTCAGAATTACTGGCACACTTAATTCAAACTTGTACTTATAATCTATAGATTTGCAACTTTTCGAAATATATTGAAATAATTCGGATTTGAAATTCCAGTGTTTTAACGAATTTTTATGATAATTGGTAAAATTGAATGATTGATACCCGTTTCATGATCATGACATAATTAATAAAGTATCACAAAACATTAATTTTACGAGTTAATTTATTAGTCACAAGTGGTTTGGAAGCATTTTGGTAATCTTTAGTTATATGTGATAAGGAATTCCCATAGCTTTTTAGTAACCAATTTACCATTCCCAGGAAATTTGTCTCATAACTAACCTAGGCATATTAATAACCTCACTTGCGCAGGTGATTAAGCAATAATCCGTAGATTAGGGAAAATCTAAGCACTATTAGGAAGTAAGCCTGAAAATTGTTTTAATTTTTTGGAACATAAAAATTGTATAATTTACAATGGCATGTTTCATAACCATGTTTCAGTTTCTGCTAAAAATGATTAAATTACTACAGTAATCGTAATCACGCAAAAAAAGAATAGAAAAGTGTAGACTCCAAAAACTATCAATATTCATTCTAGATTTGCATCAATTCTAATTTTTTGACACGTGCCGTCTTTGAATCAACGGTGAGTACTGAGCACGCAAACAATTGAGTATTTGTACACCGTTCTATAGCAGTCCATGATGATGATATAATCAAATTGATAATGCTCCCCTACTTTTTCATGAAAGGGATATAATATATATAAGTATATCCATCAAAATCAACACCATTGCACTTGACAGAAACCAAAACCAGGCAAAGCATCATGCCAAACGCTACCAACTACGGTCCCCTACACAATGTGTATTGTATGTTTGCAAGTATATCAACTTCCACTCTCCTTTTCTTTCATCGTTATTCACATGTAGGTGAATACATTACACATATTTTGCCTGCTTGCTGCTGATCAGATATACAGTCAAACTTTTCAGCTGTCGGAACACAACAGAAAAAATAAATACTCGTTTTAAATTGAGTTAAAGATTAAGTTGTTTGCATTTAGTTCTCCAGAATAAACGAGAAACATCCCAAAGTTAAAAATTAATACAATTTTGCCTGATAAACTAATTAGTTTCAAGTTCTTTAAGTGTTTCTTATAATCCAATTTTTGGAATAATTTCTATCATAATAATTAAATTTGTAATTTTGCTGGTGAACTTGGATTATTAATTTGATGAAAATGAACGCTCGAAGTGTTTATAGCAACTGTTTGTTTTGTGCTTCAGAGTGTTCTCCTAATTCTAATAATTTTACTAAGCAAGAACCTCAAGTGATGTTGATAACAGCTGATTATGTCCCTACATTTCAATTTGTTATTGGTGAGGTTCCAAATAGTGCTCAAGAGGAGGAAGTGAAAGAGTCCAACGCAGTATTTATTTTAAAACATATTCTTGGTATTCGGGAAGATAGACTACAGCTTTATTTAGGTAAACTAAAAAGTCCGATAAAAGTTTGTGATTCTTGTCAACCAGCGGTGCAAACTTGTTTACAAGTTTTCAAAGAAATTTCTACCCTTCAAAATAAACTTTTAAACCTTTCTGGTGAACTGAAAGGTCGAATTTTTCAAACTATTAATAATACCGGTGCAATTGGATACCAAGATTGTTTTTGGAAGGAGGTTCGGGATGAAGTTGTATGCCGGTAATTTACATTCTACGAAATAATCTCTTTTTTAAATAAATAAAATATTGATTTGTAATGAATTTCTTATTATATTTTTAATTTTTTAGTAAATTTGCAAGGAAATACCAATAGTTCTGCTCAAAACACCTGTAATTCACTTCCAGAACAGTTAGCAACTCCAGATTTCTCATTATTATCACATCTTCCACCTCCACCACCCCCATTTATTTCCCAACCCGATCCTCCACCTCCCATTAGAAACGAGAGAAAACGAAAAACTCCTGCTACTCCTCAAGCTCGACCGATCTCCTCATTACCTCATCAAATTCCGACGTATCTTTCCTTCAAAAAAGATAAACGAAATCTATTACAAATGTTCCTTGTGTCCAGCTCAATATCCAGATTTGACAAGAGTGAAAACTCATTTGGAACTTCATTCTTCTAATTCCAACGCAACTGCGTGTTCTCTTTGTGGTTGGGTTGTGGCTTGTGACAAGATTCGTTTCCATAATTCTAGGCATCACCCTGTTATCCCTCGCTTAAATAATTCTGCAAGCAGTCATCATAATCATCATCATCAACAACAGCAGCAACGTCCTTCGCTACAAAATGGGCACGGAATTCCAATAATTTTTCAGGGTCATCCTCCCTACACATCTTATAAAAAGGGGACAAGACTCTATTACAAGTGCTCAGCTTGCCCTTTTGAAACACCTGATTTGAGGAGGATGAGAAACCACTTACAACTTCATTTTCCTGGATCCAAACCAGCAGTTTGTGGAACTTGTGGAGTGTTTTTAGAACCTGGGAAGTTGACAAGGCATAATTTTATTCATCACGGTAAAAAGAAAGATTGAAATGGGAATTGAATTTGATGAGTCCCGTGTAACTGCTAATTTCAGCACAAGAAATTGTTGTTGCATTCAAATTAACTTGTGAGTAAATAAATCTGATCTCAAAATTTCAAAGAAAAATTTTATACATTGAAAGTTTTCATTAATTTTTAGACAAATAAATCCACTTTCACTTTTGAAATAGAGTTAGGAAAATCGAAAAGTTGTCGGATTTTGCTAGGATTTTTTATCGATTTTAGGCACATATTTTTATGCACTTTTGTTAATAAATCAATAAAACCATTTCCTTACCTTGTCTCATAAATTGGTATGGCCTTCATAATAGAATCCCTGTGTGCTAGGAGTAAACGAAATATTAGTCATTGACTTTCATCTATGTATGTTTTACTAACAATTTCTCGACTGGAAACCGATTATTTTGACTGTTGCGAAAGGGATAGACCCGGCCTTATTAAATATCCCTTCTATTTGGAATGGAAAATCTTCGTGTAGCGTCAGGAAATCCATAATATATCTATATGCATATTCCATGTTTCCTGGTACAACAAAAGTGAAATTTGTATGGCGTATTCTAGTTTTATTGATTTTAACCACATCAAATATGATGTAACAATTATTTTTTATTTATATAATATGTATATCAATCTTTATTTTTGAAAGTTTGATACATTTTGGACCAATATTTTTGGATGTTTAGTGAATAATTCGCTAGTACTTTCCTAATTTTGTATTTCATGGTATTTCCTTGTGAAGTAGCCATAAGCAAAATCAACATCTTTTGTGGGATTTTGCTGAGTTTTATAAGTATTTTTGTGATTATTTTTAGGCACACAATACAATACATGTTTTGGTTGTTTTAGGTACCTATTTTTAGCAGGTTTGCTAAATAATGAATAAAACTTTTCACTGGTCGCTTGAATTGGTATGGCCTTTATTAAGAATTTCAAGTGTACGTAAACCAAACTAAATGAACCTTAAACTTAAGAATATTTTTGAGCTATTTGATTTCATGATTCATGTTTGGTATAGCAGCAATTTTTCGACTCGAAAACAATAATACTACCAGACGTGCCAGGCACGAAAAAGGGACAGAGAGAGATGGTTAACAATTGTTCAAAACTCCTGTGTTAAGCCCATTTTTGAGACTTAATTGCATGCCCCGAAACCAAATTCTTAGCAGATTGCTTGGTTACTGAGAAGTGTGGCATTGGTAAATTAACGTCTTAAGGAGACTTTTTATCATGACTTCCAGCTTTCCCAAAATATTCAGTCTATGTGAAAGGCTATATATATGTTTTGTATTATATTAGAATGGGAAAATAGGCATATTACATTTTTACGCTGAAACATATAGCCTTTAACATAGGCGATCACTCCTCACTGGATCCTTCGGATATATTTTGGGAAAACTGGAATTAATGATAAACAGTCATTACCAATGCCACTCTTCTCAGTAACCAAGCAATATGTGTACGACTAGCAATTGCACCCTTGCTCTTCACTAAAGAAAGTGTTAAGGGATCAAGCATTTTTAATAATTTGTTTTTGGGAAAAAATTGCAATTGAGGGATTTCAAGGCTACTTATGAACACTCCAAATTTAAATGTTTTATCACCGCTTTTTCTCCAATACCTGAGCTATCACGCTTCAACACAGATGAGCTTTAGAACGTCATTTATGAGCCTTAAATATGTAATTACGATATCGCTGTAGTTTCAGTAGTTGGACGAAATATTCATCGGATTGTCTGTGAAGAATATTTCTGAATTCCTAGGTTTTAGCGAAGCGTGTAAACACCAAAGCACTAGTTTGCAAAGTTAGCATCGTAACCCACACATCAATAAAAGGCGTTCGCTAAGCGCTACAGCTTCAGTTAACAATATATAACTGTTCAGTAGCACCACTTAATCAAAAATATGAACTAAACGTAGCTATGATATAAATTTGCGCATCGTTCGTGGACAATTCCGTCATTATTCGTCCATATTTTCGTATAAGCCTAGCAAACGCTTCTATGGCATCATTATGTTTATGAAATTATGAAATGTTCATTGAATTTGGCAATGGAACCGAAATAGCAAATATAGGAGTATTAGGCATCTAGCCGTCCGTAGTTAAATATTTTATGAGTTATTTATAGTTTTTGAAACGGCGTTCGAAACTTAAATCGAAGCCCATGTCTTCTTATTTCCATGTATAAATAAATTAGGGCAAGTTGCTACACATGAAAATTTACCTCTAAACCCCGTACCACTTGAAATACTTATTCTTAAAACATAACTTACGAAAGTCTGAGGTTAAATTTCGCCGTATAGGTTAAATCCAAAGGATTCTGGTATCAATCTAAAAGTGGGTGTCAAACACATCATTCGAGTGTAATTATTGGTGACTCCCTTAACTACTTTAAATTTTAAGAAAATGCTGTTGAAAGAGAACCTAATACGTTATATTAAACTTCAAGTGGAATTCCATTCTCTACTTGGAACAAGGCCATTCCAATTTTCTGCTACGGATAAACTCATTCCTAGCAGGAAACGTGAGTATTGCTTCGGATTGATTAAGCTTGCTCTTTTTACTGTGTATATATTTACCGAATGGATTCAAGTAATACACAGTGCTAAAGACACTGCTTTTGTTAATTTCTCGGAAGCCTTGTTGTTTGCATGTGGACAAACCGTCTACTGCTTCACAAAGTATATTGTGTTTACACGACGACTCAGCCTAATTGAGCTGTTTAATTTATTACTTGATTTTGAGAAAGTCAACTTTGCAGGTAACATAAAGTTTTAAAACAATTTACCCATATTCTTGAATTACGGCGATAAAGGGTAATCATAACATTTGTTTTTGAAATGAAGCAACTCCAATTTCAAAGAAAAACCACAAAACTTTCATAAAGTTTACTCAACTACTTGCTCTTCTCTATGCAACAATCACTGGTCTCTGCTACTTTCTGATGATGTGGATTTTTCCTTGTCACCTTGTCCCTCTTGCATACTTTACCATGCCAGAATGTTTGAATCCATCATATCACGGGGATTGGTCTACTTATTCAAGTGTCCTGCTCATGATAATGTGTATCTTTGTTCTGTGGCTATATGTTGACGTTGGTGGAGAATTATGTATGTTTCTTGTCCATTTCACTCTGGTACAGTCTTATTGCTTGTACCGCTATGTAAAACTCGTTGACCAACTTATTGCTGCAGAACCTAAACAAGCCCAGAAGCTGCTTCCACTGTACAGACAAATCAAAATATTGAATCATTACTATAAATGCAATTCAAAAAAATAGTTTAATAATTGCACATGATTATATCCTGACAATTGCTTTCATTATCAGTGTCTTTGCATTGATAACTCTTGGTACTGATGTGTCTCTCCCACGGCTTATTATCTACGGTTTAACTGGAATTTACGCGGCTACCGTGCTATTGGTTTGCAATACTATAATGGGTCAAATGTATTCTGCTTCAAAAGAATTTTGCACAAGAAACAAGGAACACATTTTTTCGAATGAAGTAGTTAATTTGCAGCGCAAATGGATTCGTCGGTACCTGAAATCTTGTGCGGTTCTTAAATGTTACATTGGGGACGTGAACTTTATTGAGGAACTTACTCCTCTAGTGATGCTCAATTTCTGCATAAGTCAAACTGTTAGTTTACTTTTACTGCAGAAGTAACGTGGCTCCTCAATCTCAATTTTTAATGGAATTTTTAACGGCTATGGAATTCAGCAAGTTAGTGTTAAACTCGCCATGGAACTACCCAGCCTGCAACGCAGCCATTTGGCTGATATGGGTCATATAAGTTGTTTTTGGTAAAGTATGAATGAATGCAGAACACCGTTTTTAGGCAATCATTCTTCACCAAAAAATACTTCTATGCCTTATGTCATCCAAATCGCTGAGTTGTGGGCTGCATAGTACCCGTGTCAATTGTGCGTCTATGGGTTTGTAATCAACGGTTGTTAACACATATTGATTACCGACGATTCAGTGTTTTAATGCAAGAATATAATTTGATACATTTGGATTGATTCATCGTGGTGTATCTTTAGCTGTAGTTGCGTAGCGAGTCCTAACCAACACGATATAACTTATGATTAAGCACTCGAAATTCCACTCTTCCAAAATTTGCAGTAATATTGCCACAATTATTGAAATACTACTGTCCTTGGTAAACTATTTGCTGCAATATAGTAAAAACAGTAAGTGCTTAAAAATTTTTGTAATTCACAACGATATTCTTACAAGCAGCATTTAGCAGCAAGACATGCATATGCATGCATATTGTTGTTGTAACAAGTTGACCCAAATTTTTAACTTACTTTAAAATTAAATATTTGGTCAACAACTGAACGCTTTAAAGAAGCGACTGAAGTTGTCCATGTAGTTGGCCATAAGGGAATTTAAGGATTTTATGGTAATGATTCTCAAGCTGCCCCACGAAGGGTTGCTTGAAACTTTGCAGTTCAATCATAAACATTAATATCACGAGTACCAATTGAGTTTAATTTTGAAGTTTACGATTAGTTAAAATGAAAGCCATGCATTTAAGGGTACCACAACAATATCCAGTAACCATACCACTACGAATCTATCATATCCAATGCTCACGGACAAGCCATTTATATTACGCGTTATAGATAAAGCATAATACAAATCCCCCAAAAATTGACGTAGCCTATCTAATACAGCATAAAATTCTCGATCAGTAACAATAAAAAATTAATTTGTGAGTTTTGCCCTTTGATACTTAAAATTTAGATTCAAAATGGCCTTATGGAATTAGAATCAGACTACTACCCACAATAATATACTTCAGTACATAGCATTATTATAGCATTATGCATTTAACGGTTATAGCAGGCCAAGTTATGATGTGATTGAACCTAGTCTGTTACGCGCTAGTTCAGGATGAATTAGTTAAATATAGCTCAAAATTATGATCAATAACTGTGGGAGAGACAACTTTTTATGTGTAACTATTGTACATCAGAAAGTGTAAATTTTATTAGGCGTAAATACTTGAACATGGGAAAACTGAAAAAGCCCATGTAGAGCCGAATTATTTATAAAGTGAATGGGGCTGAAGCTAGCAAGAAGCTACTCCACTTCTCAAGGTGAGCCTCGATCACGACTGCTCCCTTCTTCTCAAGTCGCAGTTGGTTTGATGGAATGAATCCACATAGATATATATTATATACATATGAGGGGCTACACGCTGCATAAATCAAATAGAAATCGACCACTTTTAGCATCCGAAAGCATAAACCCTGAAACCTGCAATTTCATCCACTTCTCAAGGTGAGCCTCGATCACGACTGCTCCCTTCTTCTCAAGTCGTAGTTGGTTTTATGGAATGAATCCACATAGATATATATTATATACATATGAGGGGCTACACGCTGCATAAATCAAATGGAAATCGACCACTTTTAGCATCCGAAAGCATAAACCCTGAAACCTGCAATTTCTGGAAGAAAGTCCTAAGCAAAAAAAGAATCATATGCATAATATATGAATGTTGCATTGTGTATTATTTTGCATATTAGAGCACATTTTCATAATTAAGTAATAAAGCTTGAAGTTTGGAATAAATATGCGAATCAAGCTTACTCTAATTAAAGCATTAGCGTATTCTATGTATTGGTGAAAGTATGACACAAAAATGGTAATAAACTAAAATCAAGCTTACTCTAATTAAAGCATTAGCGTATTCTATGTATTGGTGAAAGTATGACACAAAAATGGTAATAAACTTAGTTTTAATCATTCTCAAATTTATTATCTTAAAACTAACACAGGAACTACCAAGGCTGCAACCCTGCGAATTGGCTGACACTGGACATAGGTGGGTATTGGTGAAGTATGAATGCATACAGAACGATTTCACTCCACGGCCAATTGTTTCCCAGTTACAGTACATTTTGATGCTCGAAGTCCGCTTTTGAGACTTTTCCCTTTTTCTTATGGGAATTAACACGAAGAAAATAACTTGAGTCAGTAAGACTCAACTTTTCAGCTACAAAACACTTGAAATGCATCCTTTTCCAGGAATTATTACTCTGCGACCGACTTATTAGATATCTGAGGCATCAAAAGACATGTTTTAAGAGAATTTCGGATTTCGAAATATTTTGAACAGGTGGGACCCTGTCCTAAGTAGTTTTTCCCATGTTCATCTCCGTAAGAAAAAGGGAAAATTTTCAAAAGTGGACTTCGAAAATCTAAATGTACTGTCACTTGGAAACAATTGGCCATGGAGTAAAATCGTTTTGCATGCATTCATACTTCACCAAAACCTACCTCTGTGCCCCTTATCAGCCAATTCGCAGTGTTGCAGCCTTGGTAGTTCCCGTGTAAGTGGGATGTGATTTTCAGCTACCACAGTTGCGAACAACACGACTTGCGAAACTTGTTATACTGACTAATAATACTCATTGTTTCAAGCTAAACCACAGCATCATTCAACGTTCCAACTACTGTTCTTATTACGGTTTATGGAAACGAGTTGAATTAGAGGTGTTGGAATATTTTTGACGAACGATTTTTTAGTGTGCTGTTGCAGGCTCTCATTCAACGAACAAGACAGAACTCCCTCCAACCTACTAATATACAAACAACAAAGTACAAAATATACGTTTTGAAATATCAGGAGACCTTAATAACTCTACAGATGAAGAACCTGAAGAAATTAAGATACTGAAAGCCACATATCGGAGAAGCGGCTGAAATGGAATACAGTCCCAAAATTGTTGACACCTTGAAAGGTATAAAAACTGGAAGGGTTCGTGATGTACCTGCACCAACTTTCAAAAGGTGNAAGCGGCTGAAATGGAATACAGTCCCAAAATTGTTGACACCTTGAAAGGTATAAAAACTAGAAGGGTTCGTGATGTACCTGCACCGACTTTCAAAGGGTGTATGCGTGTAAGCATATATTCGGAATAGCTATTAATGGGTTTTATGAAGTTCGACCGGATACCAAATCTCTTCCACTTGAAGAAAAGAGAATGCGTAGTAGGCCACAGAAAGCAAAGAGAGGTCTCATTACTCGGCAAAAATTTAATTTTTTAATTTAGAAGCAAAGTAGTTACATATAATATCAAACTGTAAAATGCTGAAACTCCGAAAAACTATCTCATATTCTATATGTATATTAACACAATATTTGTGTTGTATCATGACCAGTTAACACTTTTGTTATAACTATATAATAAAAAATCGAAAAAACACCTTATTTTGTCGACAGCATAGTTGTGTTATGTTGTGACATATTTAAATAAAACTGTAAATTAATTCTTCCAAAAGGTGCAGGTTTCAAGGTTTGACCTTTGAGTAACTATTTGTGGTCGATTTCTTTTAATTTATGGGCAATTATTTTTTATCCTTATTTAATCCACTACAAGTACAAATATCAATCAATAGTTGATAGTTGATTCCTGTCAAAATAATGTAAGCTAGAGCTAGAATATCAAGAATAAGATCAAGTTATTCATTACTATACACCATGCAATGGCTGTATACAGTCACTTGTGACACAGTTGACACATGTGTCAAGTGTGTCGTTTCGAGTTGTGTCACCAGTGACACAAG
>JAANSM010004612.1:0-11103 GCA_036850725.1 Orchesella villosa
AGCATTCTAAGAGCATAAAAAGTATATATATTGTTCAAAGAATTTAAATCTTTAGTTTGTCTTCTTTAGTCTGTTTCGTAATACTCAGTAGAATAGTGAAACGAGCTTCAAACTGCCACTGCATAGCAAGAAAATGACATTGAAACTATTGACAGTAATAGCGCTCTTGGTGGTATGTTTTACTTATGGTTTTTGTGAAAAGCTAAGCTACTCTGGATATAAAATCATCCGCACTTATCCCGAAAATGAGGAACAATGGGAGGCAGTCAGAAGTTGGGAAGAGCGCGGGGTAATGTGAGATACACATAAAATCTGTACAATGTCCTTATACGCAATGAATTAATCAATAAAATCATCTTTTGTGACTTAGGTTGACCTATTTTCAGGTAATCGTGAGTATGCGAACCTTCTAGTGCCTCCACAACTTCTTAGTAAATTGAATGAATCAATGATTGAAAATGATATACGTACTAGCGTTGAGGTGGAGGATGTTAAACAGTGAGTTCAAAACTACTGCAGTCAATACCTTGTTAATGTATGTAAGCTTAGGGTTTATATTAAGTTTGTTTGCATATTTATTATAAAATCAAATAGGATTATCGACATGGAAAAAGTAAACGAAGACAAAATCGTTGAGGGCAGATTGGAATGGGATCGATATTATACCCTAGCAGATGTGTGTAAAACCTGTATATAAAGTCACTTGCATAATTCCACAATTTTTGGAATGTATGTTTTACAACGCAATGTGTTTTCAGGTTCATCAATTCCTAGAGGACCAGGCAGCAATCCATAACACAATTGCCTCCACTTTCGTCGTTGGAACAACTTACGAAGGGAGAAACATGACAGCGATTAGAATTTCAAAATCAGGCGAAACTCGACCTGCAATCTGGATTGATGCAAGTATGTAATTTAGTAAATTGAGAAACAAATGGCACTAAATGATTTACGATTTAGTAGCAAGTTTAAATAAATGTATTTTTTCATATTTACAGACATTCACGCAAGAGAGTAAGATGAACATTAAAGGCCATTGAAAATAACAATGATAAGAATATTGTTGGTAAATACGACCGTATACGACCGTAAAAATTTACGATGCTTAAATTGGTGACCAATTTTCTCTCAGGTGGATAACAGGGGCTGTTTGCACATATATTATTGATCAGCTTTTGAACAGTAATGAGACAGAAATTCAGTCGTGGCTGGATGACTACGACTTTTATATTCTCCCTATCACCAATCCTGATGGCTATGAATTTACCCACACAACAGTATGTCAATTTTAATTGAAGAATTTCTCGAATTGTGATTTTGTGAATTATACCTAACTTCAATGAATTGTAATTGTAGGATCGATTTTGGAGAAAGTCAAGGTATGCTTTGATATAATGCTGATAATTTAAGCTTTTGCGTCTGCTATATATTCATCTAATCACTTCGTAATTTGAAATATTGTTACTTTGAAGGTCACATAATGGTTCTCCAGTAAACTGTATGGGAACTGATTTAAACCGCAATTTCGATTTCCATTGGATGGGTAGGAATTTTGCTTGGAATTTACAATCACTTTCATACTAATTTAACCTAAGTTAACTGAATTTATTACTTTTAATTATACAGAAAATGGAGGGGCATCTAGCAATCCATGTAGTAACACATTTGCTGGAACTGCTCCTTTTTCGGATAGTGAGGCAGCTTCTGTGAGGGATTTTCTCACCTCTATTTCCAGCCGTCTTGTATTTTACCTAAGTCTACACAGTGCTGGACAATATATTCTTTTCCCAACTGGGTTTGATGCAACTCCTATTCCACAATATAATACTTATGTAAGTAATCATACTATAAATGGATGTGCTGCAGCTTTATTTCACATATTCCCGTCATCCGTACAGTCTTATGAAACGAATTCCAAACGGCAAAAGTTTTCATTGCTTTAATATAAATTTTTAGATGTCCATCGGAAATCTTGCTGCTGAAGCTCATGGAGTTAGACATGGAACAAACTTCACTGCCGGAAGTGTATATAATTTAATGTGTATGTTATATATGAATGACCTATACAAGTATACAATACACATATTCTCGACATGTAAAATTTCCTAATTATGTTTATAACAGATACTGCAACTGGCAGTAGTATGGACTGGACATGGAGTGCTTTAGGAGCTAATCTAACCCTTACTTAATGAGCTTAGAGACAAAGGTGAGTTTGGTCATCTTCTACCACCAGACCAAATTTACCCTAGCGCTACGGAATTTATGGATGGGCTGAAAGTAATTATTGCTGAACTTTCGAACGGTATTCCTGACGTAGACCCGTGATGGATATTATTTAAAAAAATATTACGCCATACATATAAATAAACAGCGTGCAATACAATACTGTGATCCTATCGATCATTCCACAATGATACTTGAAGGTGAATAAGGTGCTTGTTAACCGTGATTCCTAGCTATTCATTGTTAATTTGAATTTGATGACTAGTATATCGATACACAATACATTAAGTATCCTATCCCTGATGTAGAGCAGTATGTTTAAAATTTCGGTTTTAATAAAGACTATAATTTGTTCTGTAATGATGGGCACTTACACTTTTATAATGAAAATTAGTCTAATTTGTTTTATGGTCTGATCCCTATCGCGTCCTCTTCGTTCATATAAAAAATAGAAGGGTAGTCAACTAAACACTGGCAAATTATTTTCTATTCACCACTTAAATATTTAAATGTCATGTCATAACTGTGTACTGACCTTTCTTGTGAACATGTGAACTACGTCATCTCATCAACAACCACCAGGGTTAGCATACAAAGAAAAATTCTACCAGTAGAGTAGGTATTTCAAAGCGTTGAACATCAAATCGTAGCTAAAATGGTAACATCTTTACTTCTTCAAGCCGCCCATTTCAACCAAAAAATAAGTTCTTACCTCCCTCCGCATTGTATTCGTTGGGATCCCAATAATTGCAGATGGGTATACTCAAATAATTGGAAGAAACATCTTCCTCACTTCTGCATTAGTTTCGGTGTCTTCGGCCTTGTAGCGTACTTACAAACCACCCTTGTAATTTTCACCCTCATTACGGAACCAAAGATCTTCAGCTCCCATCAACTGGTTATAAATTTTTTAGTAAATGGAGGTATGCAAATAGTATTGGTCATGGACATCATGCTAGTGTACTATGGACGAGATTTATTGATGGTAACAAACTGGGCAGTAAAATCCTATCAGGAAACAAACGAGCACCTGGAGTCATCAACTTGGTCAAGTATGTTAATATTGCAATTAATAACGACTCATAAAGCTTACATAATCGTAATATACATTATTTCCTAAAGAATTCTACATACTTATATTATATCTTTGTAGACATGATAAGACTTCAAAATGGGAAAGTGGATTGGTATGGATTTTTCGCTGTATACATGTCCTTTGTACTTTGCCTTGGTCCGTTTATCTTCCCAGTTTTCTTGGTGCATGAAAATTCTGATGCAATCTACACATTACTATTGGCTATCTCATCTCACACACCACTGAGTGCCCTCAGTTTTAGGCACACATTGTTGAATAACTATTTCCTAAAATTGACCCGGTTCATTTTGACTTTAATTTTTGGCCTAGCTGCAAGTGTTACAATTAGAATGTCCACGGTTATGATGATGTGTCTTGCACAATTTTCCACAAGTACACTTCACAGCTTGTCTCATTCCAAATTATCCCTTGACGAAACCAAATTGTACAGGAAATTGGGTGTCTGCTTAAAGATTCTAAGAAATATAGTTAAAAAGCTTGTTGCAGCCTTCCTTACCTTCTCATTTTTCATGATACTCATATTAGTCATCCTGATTGTGCATGGATGGAAGTTTCTGCCACTAGACATCTACCTTTTATCTCCATGTGTGCTAATAACCGAGCTGCTCTTTCTCAATGTGTCATTTCATGCATCCTGTGCTGTTTATGAGATTAGTGGGTCTGCTATTCAATCATGGCGACGTCAATTGCACTATCGACAAGGGTATATGAAGCGAATTTTAAAGTCATTCCATCCCATTGCCGCCCCAGTTGGTTCAATAGGTATAATGGATCGGGCTATCAAAGCTAACTATGTGCATGCCACTCTTGATTATACAGTGAATGCTTTGGTTTCGACGCAAGATTTTTTGTAATTCAGTAATTTGTGAATTGATGCGTTGGTTGAGAGTAAACAATAATAAATAATTATGTAATTAAATACCTATAGTGTGAATATTCATATCTATATCAAGCTATATTTTAATTGAGATCACTTTATGTTCAATGTACAAAGAAAATTATAGAAGTAAATATACACAAACAAAAGAACAAAAAATGTGAAGTTATCATAGTATAGTAGAGTAGAGTTGCCTTTTAAATATATTCTAGTAAGTGTCTAAATAGTGAAAACAGACTTGTTAAATTAACACGTATAATTAACTCTTACTTTAGGTCAGACACATGAGCATTGATACAGCGATTTAAAAAACATAGCTTATTCTTACACACTTTTCGGAATTTTCACACAAATAAACAAATTTATTCATAAGTTGTATCCTGTTTCACACATTATTACCACTGTTTACATACCCCTCATTAGTTCAATTAGCACTTGGACGCTATATTTTCGGGCTTCCTGTCAATTAAAATGTCTAAAGTATGCATGGCCTTGCTACAAATATTTTAGAAGCATATCATTAGCCAACAACGTGTTTAATTTTATATGCTCGCTTCCAGATTTCACACAAGCAAACTGTGGAATGAAACCTGTAGAAAATTGCTAAAGGCATGGATATGTGTGTTATAATTGTCCAAGCCCATAACCCATAAAATTGTAACTGAGCTGGATGGCTTTCACCACGTGATTTTTCCAAGGCGTTGATAAGCCACATGGCTAAATTCGTGATGAGAAGGAATGTCACAACTTCTCTACCTGGCTTCTTCTTAACTTGGTCTTTGGTAGTGGCTACACGTTTTGAAGCATCGAGTATGAATAGTGTTTGTAAAAGCAGTTGAATAACTTTGAGAAGTGCCGTAACCAAAACGAGGTTTTCCCCTTTTCTCAAAATGAATTGGCCACTGATTATGGCAAAAATGTTGAAAATGAGGGAGCCTGTTTGAGCAACGATTAAAAGAATGTTGTCAAGTTCCAAATTTCTTCCACGAGAATATCGGAGTGCGCGAACCTAAAAAAGCATATTCACATCGTACAAGCATTCTTCGTTTTCCCAAACGGGAGTGCTTACACTCATACCATCGACATATGAAGATTTAGGACTTACCTGACACATTCCAAGGATAACGGCAAAAGTTGCCATTGTATATAGAACGATTTCCGTAATATGCGCTTCTAAATTCGCCATATCTCTGTAGTCTGGATGTTTCACGAGCACAAAGTTAATTATCAAGCTCATGATGGTCAGGACGAGGACGAAGATATCCAAGAAAAAGTCCCTGTTATTTATTTTATAGCTTTATATTAAAATTGTGGAAACTTAAGGGAGTTGGCCAAAGATTTTAAGTACATAGATTGTGCAAGGATTTTTCTTCCTATTCAAAAATTATTGAAAAAATGTGGAGCAAAAGTTTGTTTGGTAACCCCCCAAGCAAGCTACCTCTTAGAGAAAGACAGCCATAGTTACAAACAAAAGGAGGAGCACCGGGGATATCCCCGGTGCCCCTCCTTTGGTTTGTAACTATGGCTGTCTTTGTCTAAGAAGTAGCTTGCCCCCAAGTACATTGTATATTTTGATAAGTGCATTGTTGCAATGGAAATGTTCTCATTTAATTTGTGTAATTGTGGGGTTACCTCCAGGAACTATTGCTCCACATTTTTTAAAGATTTTTTGAATGGAGAAAAAATGAATGAATAATCTAGGTATACTTAAAATCTTTGAATTTGGCAATAAATTATTTGGTTGCTATGGTTACTTTGTGGCTAGATGCGCAATCCACCGTGTAGTGGTGAGGTGACTTCGCAATTTGCTGCGGAACCTTCAAAAATACATTATAAAACCAGACGTATTATAACATATTAACACTTGAGCAAAGTTCTCCTTGCACCCGTTTTTTGATTTCCTGATTTCCATGGTCAATGACTCATAATATAATGTACGATTCATGGTGATCTATGCAAATTAATGCTGCTAATCTTTATTAATGAGACGAATCTAAATATCTAAATGAGTTAATTATGCGATGAGACATTTGAAGAAATGAGACAGAGATGGCCATACTTACATAATTTTTAGAATGTGCCCGTCTATACGAGTGCTTCTTCACAATTTTCTCAGTCTTCCTCTTCGCCATACTCTTCCACATGACATAACAAACTGCTGCACAAATGAGAGAAAATGAGAGAGAGATAGCCACTTACATAATTTTTAGAATGTGCCCGTCTATACGAGTGCTTCTTCACAATTTTCTCAGTCTTCCTCTTCGCCATACTCTTCCACATGACATAACAAACTGCCGCACAAATGAGGGAATACTCAATCGTACAAGGGAACAGGAACGGAGCTGCATCTTGGACAATACTGCCAATGATGTTGGTTCGACCACAATCATGAAGAGAGTAGGGTCCTTTAAGACCTCGGATTACTCTGTGAAGAACCTCTTGATGAGCGCTACTTAAAGATTCACCTTCACCTGTTGACAAGGATGCAGTTGTGGTTGCGCTTACGTAATCGTCAAAACTGTCTTGGAAGAGTGATGTGAAGTTGGAGGTATCATCATAAATTACATCATCATCATTGTTTCCACCAATCGGTGCGACGCTACTGAGGATTTGTCCAAGAAAACTGCTGGTGAGCACGAACGGATTTAAATGAAATTGTTTTGTTGTCCGGGTCATAAAAGTTGAGTATCTCGTGCTTTGTTTCTTGCACCAATACGTTAAGCCAAACACAAAGGTTGGTACCGATCATGTGCATTAAGCCGAACTGAGAGCTTAGGCTTTCTTTGAAAACAGCCATTCTGGAGCTGAGAAAGATGAAATACATTTGCATGAAAGTGAAAATCATTCGTACTGATGGGGTTAGTGCTTGCATGTAGTTTTGGCATCTCGCATCTGATTTTAGTTCAAAGTATTGACCAAACTCTAAGCCAGAGTAGATCATGCTTCCAACGCCAAATGCTGAAAGTAGTTAAGCACATTGATTTTAGTCTCATCGGTCTCTCTTCACTAACATAGCTTTAGCAAAATGTGTGTGATGTATTGGTAAAGTGTAATCGTACCTACGCATCCCATGCGCAAATAAAAACTTCCAAAATGTGTCCCCTTATGCCTCCGATGATGCGGATCATGTTTATTATTTCCCTCCAATCGAAAGCCATTTTGATCTTCTATAATTGTTCGTGGTGTTTCTGTGGATGAGTCTGAGAATTCGGCATCGGATGCAGTGGAGCTATGAGTCATAGACCCAGGGGCTAACGCTGAGATAGCATTTGGGGTTTCTGCAATTTCTTCTGTGTTCTTGCGAGATCGAAAGCTATGCATTCCTAGAAAACCAATTCCACAAACCATATACACGTATAATGTAGTTTTTTCGTTAGACGAGGTACAACTATGATATTCTTTATATCTAATATGGTTTTAGACGCCCACAATAATTATTATAGATATCTCATATTGTTATATGCCAAGGTACTGGATTCTCAAGTTACCCCTTATACGTCATTGACATTCATTCAATTGCGTTTGATTTCCTCTGCTCTGCAGACTTGTTTATTGATTGGGAAAAATTACGTTGCACAAATATCTTATCTCTTGTCCATGTGGTAGCATTTTTGTCCACTATTTTTCACTATTGAAAATCACGGACATAATAACTTAGTATCTGTCACCTGTTTACAACTACAAATGCCAATAAAATGTCAGATTTTATCAATGTATTGATTTCACAATGTGTTTCAAATTTTAGAGATTAGACAAAAAGGCTAGTCTAAAATGCAGTCACGTAGCTTATGCAATTCCATTCATTTACACGATGTAAATACACGTATGTAGTATTAACGAACGTTAATGTTTCTATGTGTCAAGAGGATGGAACGTTATCAGGTAAATAACTCAAAAAGCAGGATTCATACCTCTGACGAGAACACGTGCAGAGATCGTAGCCCTCTCTCTGATGATATATCCAAAGACCCAGATCATAAACAGGATACTCCCAAAGTAAAGGTAAAGATAAAAGCCCTTGTAAAACAAGAAATCATGTAGTAAGTTTAGATTTTACTCAAAAAATGAAAGTATTGTTATCAAAGCAATAAAAAATTACGTCATAATATGCAGCTGGAATATACGTCGACATGACCTCAGATAAAGGAAAGGCGATGCCCATTACAACCAGTAATTTCGCGTACAAGGCGGATATTACCAGTCCAAAACTATGACTATTATTAAAAACATGTTAAAATATTAAAGTAAATATAAAACATTCGATCAAATCAATTTAATGGATGTCCAATAGATAAGTTCGCTTACTTTCCATGACTTTTCCAAAGTTTCGAGTTGCCCCGGTCTTCACAATTTCCAATGCCAGGTTGGGCCACCCTTGACATTGGAATGATAATGGCTTGCTTCTGAGAACGGTAATGAGGAGAGAGCAACAACGCATTGAGCTCCGCTTTCACACCTTCCGTTTGTCGCGCACTGATTGGATTAAAATCCACTGGAGACACATCTTCAGGGGCACTAACACCATCATCGTCATTTAGAGCTGGTTCCATAACAGTTACAGAGAATGTTCCACCTTCTTGTGAGGACAAGCCAGGAGCTACCACTGGTACCGTGTATGATGTTTCAACTGCGATTCCTCGATTGCCTCTCTTACTCCCGTTGACTTCTGGTGATAAAGATGTGTCGTGAGACCTGCTCACATCATTAAGCAAAGAGAAAAGGAAACTTATTGTATGAAGAGCACAACCCATCATTATTATTTTATCAGAGAAAAAATGCATTCGTGAACATTGAGCACTAGTTTAATCACTACCTTTGTGTTATGTCATTATTGTATATATGTAACATGCTACCACGATGTCGATGTTATTTGCTATATACATTACATAATGGTTCTTTCAGAAATACTCACGATATCAACATCAGCCTACAGATATCTAGCACAATATAAGTAAAAATTATTATTATTAGCTTGCCTTGGCACGTAGGTATTTCCATTCCAAAATCGGTTTAAGATTTCAATGGAACTTCGTCGTCCAGCAGCCACCGCTGCTTCAATTTTGCCGTTCCATCCACTCATTTAAATTCTTATCTGTATTTAGCAGAAGGATCTTGACATTCAAAAGCCAGATACAACTGAATCATAAATGTTATAGTTTAGAACTTCACGCTTCAATTCAGCAACGAACGGTGCATGATCATCAAAAGCGTATCAAAACTAAAACCAATCAATAAAGTCTATTGAGATTTCTTGCTTATAATAATCAAATTTTATTTACGCTTACGCACTATCACAAGATCAATTTATCCCTTGTCTTTTTCTGTAAACTTTTTTCTGTTCAGAGAAAATAGAAGTTTTTTATTCACTTTTCAATTACATACATTTTCATTCCCTCACACACACAACATGCACTAAACACGAGGATGAATCTTTATTAATTCTTAGTACTTATCCCATGAAAGGAAAAACTCGAATGAATCTGGTATGTATTTTTACTGATTTATAAGTCTGCGGAGAATATGAGATTCTTTAAATAACTATTTTGAATTCGTAATGATCTAATTAGCCACGGTATGTAATCAAATTGCTCATGCATGACGTAAGATGAACCATTACATGTTTCCGAACACCAAGGAGTCAGAATCGGTGTGGTATTCATCAGATGAATCAGATTGAAAAACAGGAACCACACTCATTTAATGTGTTGTTGAGATTGAGACTGATGTTGTGATGAATAGTTGACCATGTGGCCACGCTTGCATGTCATGCTTGAAACGCCTTCCTTTTGTTTTACTGTGCTGTATAATTAAGCACTATTACAGCACGATATATTTATTTTAATGTACTTTTTTAACTGGACGCTTTGCATTTAGAAACTTGCAGTTAAGAATTTAAGATACTTCTTTTTAGATGACTATGATTGGCAACTGCATAATGATAACTGATAACTGCTACTAAACTACGACGCGTCTTTCTTCTTTTTGCGGCGAAGTATAAGAAAAGGATGCTAAAAACGGACATTTACTTAATGAAATGTGCTAATAACTTGAAACGGTTTTGTATTGGTTGGACTGGACCCTCGACTCCAATCTCCAAACCATCCTCATGTTTAAGTCAGGTACTAATGTAAACTAAACCAGAGCGTGGTGAGTGTTTTAGTCGTTTTTATGTGCGTGTCGAAGTCGAAAGTTGAAATGATCATGAACATCATCCTCGTAATCAAAGCCACATCCATGATATCCATTAACGAAACAAAGGCAAATGCTATTTACATTCTTTCAAAATTCGGTTTCAACCGGTCACCTACCTAATTTTAAAAAAAGCAATGAGATTCACATCTCTTCGTTGTTGGATGATGGTTCATCAACACCAGTTGGTGCATTTTTTGGTAGCCCTGGACGTGTCGATTTGGTAATGGGATATGAGCAGTAATCAATACAATCGTGGTTTGGTGAAGCTGTTCGGTACATGTCAGTGAGTGATGGTGATTGGCTGCGGCTGATGAGTTTGTTGAAGTATGTCGTTATCGACATTAAATAGGCCAGAAAACATGATATATATCAATATGATCATGATATTTTGTACACAAAGAACGTTAGGCAATGTACATAAATAAATATACGTTGTTCTTAATGTATCTGTGAAGAATCAAGAGTGATCTGGATTCTGAAATAGGAAACAACATTTATCGGCAGTGTCGATGCAGCTTTGAAAAAAGTCATTATAATATATGTACTGAATAATATATTATTCTGTTTTCTTTCATTTTCATTACAAGCCTATTGCATGTACAATTATGCGTAAAAAAGTCTCACAGCAAAATTGTATTGATAACATGGCATTGCAATGTGTTAAAAACAGTTTCAAAGTCAAACTGTGACCTTTCTTTCAATGAACTTCGTA
>JAANSM010004613.1:0-11102 GCA_036850725.1 Orchesella villosa
AACTCCTGATTGCATGATTTGCATAATCCACGTCTCCCTCGGGTCATGTTTGTTAATATTGGAGTTGAAATGAAATAAAAATATATAAAAATTTATGAAAGAAATAAAGTACAGCTAGTTATAGCAGTCAATTGATAAAAAACTATAATTTTTCGATGCTTGCCTTTTGCAAGTCAATTCTGACGTGTGCTGCTGTCATGCTATTATACTTCGTAGACTAAAACTCTTCGCAAGTCTGCTAGCCAGCTCGAGCCACCAAAGAATATAAATTGGGTTCTTACCACATTAGAAGTTTGGATCCTTTTCCTCCAGCAACTGTTTATGTCTCAACACTAAGTCTTTCCAGAACTAGAAGAGCAAACTGCTTTGATTTATGAACCTTTTCGCAGGAACTACGAACGCATTCCAGCCTCGCACGCACGTTCCCAATCCTATTGTGATCTGTAAAAAGCAAAATGGGCCACTTTAAATAAAACCAAGTACCATTGCATCGAAATGATGTACACATACTTATTTGTTGACTGTGTGATTTTTAGTTACGGGAAGTTCGAGACGGCAAGAAGATCGTAAGCTGGCTTTACAAAACTACTTTTCTTGCTAGAAATATTTACCATATAACCAGGTTAGTTATTTCATATTATTTAGCTGTACTGTATTTCACAAATAATCCGCATTTATGTTTTGACTAGTGTCATAACACCTATTACAGTATATTTACATTCATACTTCTGCGAGGAGATCATACTCTGCTGCTCCGTTGATTTTTTAACCAACAAACTACAGACCAATGAAGCCCATATAGTTTACCAACTATACAAACTTCCATTTCATACACCGTGCTACTTTAGGTGCAACCATGCGGAATAATATTGCTGTTGCCGTACACAAGAAAACTGCTCGCGGCTACACATCATCCGGGTGCAGATTATTACATTATCAAAAACTTCACATTTATCGCAACATCACAAGGTAGAAGGGTAATTTTATGAACAAGAGTGTATCATTTTTGATGAAGTGACAAGAAACGAACTGAGAGGAACTCCAGACAACCCGACAACTTTGTTCCGCTGATTGTTTCGAATTGTGTTATCTTTGAATTTTTCTTCACTTCAATTACCGACTCCACAAGCATCAGTTTACAAAAACTCGAAACTCGACAGTTATTCCAAATCAACATAATATAACATATGCACGCGTGCAACGCGTACCCGTTTTGTTAGCTCCATCATTTGATTCTCAATTCTCTGGTACTGAAACAGCTACATAAAACTATGTGCTCCCTTTCTTTCTCGAAACAAAACTCTATTTCCGTTTCTCTTGTTTTGTCAGGCTAGCATTACTTTCAATCCATGCATGAAAACAGGCTGACAAGGAAGTACTCTATGCATACTGAACAGTGAATGGAATAAGAAACCATGATAATTTGAGTCACTCGGTGCAACATTGACAAGAAAATAAATGCATCTGTGAACACAAAGGCATGCAAGACGGGTACAGTGCGAGTGCGCTTTTTAAAAACATGAATAGAAAGAATGGGCTGGAGAATTCTCTATTTCCTTCCGACCATATAGTAAAGGGGCTAGGGCTAGGATTACTTGCATCGCATGGAAAGGAGATTCGGTTAACAATCCGCATGAAATTGAGTTTCCTCTTCCTCTCACATGCTTCGGGTTCCTAATATTCCAGAACAAAAAAGCGTGAAATGCTAGAGGCTGACTCAGTGAGGCTATTCCCCAAAATATTGTGTGATGCACACATCATTCATACAGCAACAAACACACCTTTTCACGTAAAAAAAGCTCAACTTCATGATTCATAAAGTCCAGGTAAGTAAATCGGAAACCCCCAGCTTAGCCATAGTGCGTTCTATTATATTCCTCGAGATTAAGAGTCCCCTCTTCCTATTTCCATTTCTTTTCTTCTGAAATGTCGCTCTGTATTAGATTACCCTGTTACAGCAATAACAATGTCCGCCGAAATATCATACTGGGCTTTGGAATGCGTACCCCACCGAGAAAAAGAATATCTCAACAAATATAAACGACGTTCTTTTAAGAGCAAACAGCTAACAACATCTTGCATTTCATTCGGCATTTCCTTAAAAAGCAAAGTTTTTCCATTTATTTTTGAAACATCACAATCTACTTGCTTCCGACACCAGTCGCACCATTCACCCTTGCACGGGAGCTTTATTATGCAGCTGTATAAGCTGATCGTGTTAAACTTTGTCATTTGCGAGAAATGGAAGAAAAAAAGTTTGTAACATTATTCTACGAGCTGCAAAGCAATAACAACATCAAACATAAAGGGATGCATTTATTTGGAAAATTCGTGTGAAATTTTCAACTTGTCTGAATTCAAATGAAAATATCAACATATTACAAAAAAAAGTTTCTCATCCATCTTTTTCTCTCACTGAACTGCAATATATAATATACAAAGAAGCTTTTCAACAAAACAATAAAACTTTATCATCATCACTTCTGATTCCATGATCATTCCATCAAGTTAAAAATCCGGATTTGGATGTGAATGTTTATATCAGTTGAAACTTTTCCTAGTGCTGATGACATATGTCTAGGCAAGAAATGAAACTTTTCGAAATGAAAGGGAAAATTCAAAAGAATGTGAAGAAGAGAAATGGAAAAATGAGAAATCAGGAGTTTTTCACCTTTCCCAAATGAAACTTTTTTTTCAGTTCCTCGAAGCTAAAAACGAATCCTTTGAAGAATGATACTATTTCTTAGGCTCGTTTGTTTTACTCATGATAATCATTTAAGAATTTGATACTTCTAAAGCTCTTAATTTTTTTCACAGCTGCATGGGGAATCGGTCTTTCATTTACGATGCAAGTGTACCGTGCATTGTATATTATGCACTTTTACACTGAATCCAACCATATTTCATAGTCGTCTCCTTTCCATTGAAGTAGAATTCCAAGCAAAACTAAAGTTTTTTTCGATCATCCCACAATCTCTCAACACTTCAAACTTCAACGGTGCGTATCTCATCCACTTCAAGAAAATTAAACAGTATCACGTGCGGAAAGAATTCTTCAATTTTCCACGCGTAGACAAAAATACATTTAACTTTCAAATATTCCAGTTATGCCGTTAAACTAGAATCTTCATAATCTACTTTTGACTTATGCATGTCAGACAGTATAATAGGAATATCTTGTTCCTTTCCGTAAGTAGTTAAGAGTGTGAATGTTCATTCCATTCCAAACATCCTAACTACAAAATTACCAATTTCCACAAGATGACAAGAATTAGCTCCCATTTTTTCTTGACGCTAATGACTTTCTGAGTGCTCTCACTTCCAGCACTCCCACGCGCTATAATGGCTTGCTCGAGTTGCTTTTCGGGTACCACAAAACCTCTTCCTTTTGACAGAATATGGAAAAGGGAAGTATTCTCACAAGTAGACATCCATTCACTCACTTTCATCAGCGCATCCGACCAAAATAATCTCTAAAATACAATTTTCAAAGGGTTCCATTTTCTTTCACTAGCTGTTTTCTAATTTGTGTGGAGTCGAACACACGACACAACGTAAACCACAAGCACAATAGATAAATGAGAGAGGAGAATGTCTTCTCACTTCTTTACATGGACAAATACAATAGAAGCTGATGCTATTCTTTACAACACACATAATCCTGAATTGTGTTGAACGTGAAAAGTCGTTCTTTACTAAACATTCCCTTTTACTCATTTCAGCTAACAAGTATACAAAAGGGAACCAACCACATAAGAACTTTCAGCAGTATGACAATGGTGATTTACACTGTGACAAACAAAAGGATACTCACAATCTAGATAAGAAAAGTAAAAGTTATGTCAACTCTTCAAATTCCACACAAAAAGTAAGCCAGAAACAAAATGATGGTGTACTTAGACAGAAGAACGAAATAGTCAGACTCTGATCTGAACACAAAGCCTACAAATACAGATATATAAAGACATAATCATATACCTTTGTACTTATCTGTCATGTCAAAGTCGACGCAACCGGAACTAGGCTTTTTGGACCTCATTTACAGAATACTGTCGTTATTGAAATCATACCAAAAATAATTCATCATGGCCATCACATGGCTCACCATTTACCCTGACATTAGCAGTTAAATTCAAGCACCGGAATAACTAACTCTTGGTACTAGTCCATCCACATTCACATGCAAACTACAATAGTAATTTACGGGGTATATAGATACCACCAACCACCACACCACATACCTACGACGATCCTCCACTCCACGCTCAAAATAAGTTGAAGAGAGAGGGAGAGATAGAGAACAGCTCTGTGCATTTAGTTTCATAGAAAGATGAGTGTCATACCTTTAAGTACATTTTAACAAAAAGCCTGAAACAGACAAAGAGATATGTTTAAATGCAGTGGACAGCAGTTTCGAGCTCACTCTTTTCTCCGCAACTGAAACAAAACACAGATGAACCAACAAAATACTTAACATAAACAACGCAAAGTATCAACATCATCAACTCCACAGTGATACTACTAACGGTAGCTTACACGCATACAACTATAAGTATTGCCTCTCTCCTCTCGCTCACTCTTGTCTGTTCAAGGTAACAAAATCCCGAGCTTTAAAATGTGTTTGGTTCACATTGCTGCATAAAATTGTAAATAATCGTGGTCTTGTTGTGGGCACAAATGTTTTTGACTCAAACTACACGCAATCGTATCCTACATCAACTCCATCCTGCACCAAATGAAATGTCATGTATGAAAGTTGAGCTGTCAAAAGGAATGACAAAATATGCTCTTTCAACACCGTACATCATTGTCAAAGCGGTGTACACAATACAATACTGCACCGGCCACAGACATGACATTACGAAGAATTTTATTGTTTGGCAATCCTAGTGCGTCTCTAGTTTACTAACACATCTGCTCTAACTGCACTACTCTTTTCCCAAAAACTCTTTAGAAGTACCATCTGTAAGATAACAATGGGCCGCCGCCACAGCCACATAACCGCACCCAGTGCAAAATTACATAGTATATCATAGTCCAAAGAATAGACCTCTAGTCAGAGGCAAACAACCGTGTAATCTTCTATAATAGCGTAACAACCAAACAACATAGAGCATCTCCAACAAATTGCCAACATAAAAATTTAGTACCTTTAAACCAAAAACATCAAATCTCAAATTACCGTCACCACTACGAGTGTTCGAAACAAGTAAGTAGCATAAATATTGGTAGTGGTGCTCTATTCTATAGCACCTGTGCAAAAAAATAGCCTCCCACCGGGAGTAATCTTTCTAAACAGTACGAATTCCTCTTCCTTGAACATCAGGCAATTCACTTTCATTTCTTTACAGCATAAAAGAATGAAATAGACAGAAAAACGATGAGACCCACATATTTTTCTGCCTTGGGATTAGATATGTGGAGGTGTTTAAACGAAAAATAAACGATAATGGAAATAGGAGTCAACGTCTTGAGGCATTCAGTTCAGTAGCTGCCCAAAATAAATAATAGCCTTGCTCATCCTTTCGAACACATGTTAGCTATATCTTATTCAGCTAGCTAAAGAAGTAGAAATAAAAACATAAGTATCAAGATAGGATCTCAGATTATGTTCAACTAGAAATTTGACCCTTTAGTTCCACATACAATAATTTAACAGTCCTACTTATACCAGAAAATACGACAAGAGAAGTTGAGTTCACTCTCAGAAATCCATATGATCATACATAACATATGAATTGAACTAATGGGTAATACATTATGGAAACGAATCCTTCTAAGATGGTTATTTTCTTCTGTCTGCTTCACTTCTTCTAGAAGTTTGGTGGTGGTGCCTTTCTCTGAAGACATTACAACATGCAATGAATCAGACACACAGCGACATAGATCAGCATGCCAAAAGGAGAAAGTAGGCCAAATTACATACATAATCTACCAAAATCCTACCACGTCACGACATGTGGAGAAATNATAGATCAGCATGCCAAAAGGAGAAAGTAGGCCAAATTACATACATAATCTACCAAAATCCTACCACGTCACGACATGTGGAGAAATCTAGGAGCATCATCATCATCACCATTTTCATGCTGTGGCCAATGTTTCACGATGATGTGATGTAACCAAGCACAAGTTTCTTCCCAGACTTTAGTTACCTTACTTCATGCTTCTCTCGTTAGTATATACCCGCTGACTGGGACTTAACTCGATTATCTAGAAAAAGACTCAAGCAATTCAATGCAATTCACTTTCCGTAACAGAAGGCAGAAGCCTCAACCCAACACATTAGTTTGTTAAACTATTGAACCACATTAATTTTACGTGTGTGCACAAACAAGCCAAACTGCAGACACATGTATGTCCTTCTCGCTACCTTTAGATAAAGGACACGTGATGGTAGTCTTTCATTAACGCTTAAAACACCCGTAAAGTTGTATTTTGTAAATGTGTACATATGTAGGTGTAGTAAGATGCTAACTTGCTACACTACTATCTTTATAGCATAGCATTCGTTACTACTAATAATATCGGATCATAGTAAGTAGTGCAAGCAACCAAACAGGAAAAAACTCATTTCTCTTTTCAATGAGATTTCAGCATGCCTTCACCAGGGAAAAAAAGATTTTCAAGTAATTTCTTTCCCTCCTCCTTTGACTTCTTAATGCTCCCTTTTTCTTTTCTTCCTTGAAAGGTAGCTTTATAATGGCTAACTACGCCTTTCCCATCCTGTTCTCTCACGGCTTTCCTTTCATTATCATCTCAACTCAACGCGATCTCATTCAACGACTCTTTGGCAGTGGCACTAGCAAAATAACGTAGTCGAACACACGCTCCATCCTTCAGATATGCTTTCACAAAAAAATAAAGCAAAAAGAGGAGGATGAGCTTTCGTTTACAGAATAAAAATGAGCATCAAGTAGGAAAAAAGAGGCAGAGATGGGAATTCAGATGACTCGTGAGTAGCGACGATAACGAATATGTACAATGTACTAGGCGTGTGAGTGAAAGTGAAAACCTTTGAAGAAATCAAAAAGAAGAGTGAACTCATGAAAACTTCCAAAGCACAAGAGTCCTTTTGTGAACGCAACAACATGTTTTGAAATACTAGTTTGTGCAGCAGCCAAAAAGTCGGATACCCTAAATACCGGAATCTCTTGCAGTCACTCTGCATTTCAGTTGAAGTACTCTTGAATAATAGTTCCATTTTGTAATTCTCCGTACCTACCATTCTAAAGCTATAAAGGATGCACAAAAGTGCAAGAAAAGAGCGGATTCTCAGAACGTAAATGGATGGCGAGGGAGGCAAGAAAGAAAAGGAGAAAGAACATCTCAGACTAAAATAATATCATCTTCTTTTCTTGGCTTTCAACGGATCGATATGATACCCTCCTTGAACAAACAAATATAATATCATTGTGCCACGTACTCCTTATGTCCTTATTTCCTACCTCCATGTAACCGTATATATATCTTCAATATCCTCTGTCAGATTCTCCGCTTTCTTGATACCCCGTCTTTCAAGAAACATCTGATGCCTTTTACTTTACACGGTGAAAACTCAGCTTCATTGGATACGGCAGGGGCAGCAGTAAACCCCAAAACTTCCTGCTGCTTTTCGTGTGTACATGTTGCATTATCAAAACTCCTGGGTTTCTTTCCAACATTATCTCCATCAGCTCAAGCTCACGCATTTCCATTCCGGGAGCCACGAAATAGCAGCAACCACAATCGCAGGAGAGCAAATTCAGAATGCAATCAAACTCCGTAAATGTAGTAAACAAACAGGAAAAAACTTTACCAAAGAAGAATGTTAGAGGTGAAGTTCATATAGCTTGCAAAATGATATAAGAAGCAGGAACCGGCTTTAATATACGTTGTATGGAAGCAATTCAATCGCCAGCCATCACGTCATAATGCAGGATGGTAGCCCGTAAAAGTGCACTACAAAAGTGTTACTGACAACTTAACCCTGAGGCTAGAGCGGGCAAGCACATAATGGAAAGTGAGGTAGGAGTAGAGTGGGGATGAAAATGGAAAAAATGAGAGAGAAATGGAAAGAGAAGAGGGAGTCGAGTGAGTAATCCTCGTCTTTTTCCAATGAATTTATGTTTACTTTCAGCTACCCACACCCCCATGACTGAACTGACCAAACAAGCACATAAATATATTTACACATTTACGTGAGCTCCCCATTTCCGAACCATACAACACCTAGCCGACCGAACAAACAGACAAACATAGATGCATGATGGTGACTATACTGTTATGATCATAATATTGCTCGCTGTGTATGCATTTCTCTCACGAATTCAAGACTCACAGGTAAAACACAAGTGATGTGAGCTAAGAATACCCCACGCTACTGCATGTCACTTCCCCTCTATCTGAGCTACGAGGTAAGTATTCCACAAAAGGAAACCAAAACCACGGTGTTGTGGCTGCCTACACCAAAGCCTTTGCTTTCCCTAAGAGAAAACTGTAACTGTGTTCTGTAAACTCACAAGGTTTACTTTATCTTTTATTTCAGACCATATACACATTTTACTAGACTGCTCGTTGGTACCTTTGTCCTGTTTGTTATAAAAATATATACCTGGATAGACTATAGATCCGCATAGAAGAATCCTGGTTCCTGGTTCTGTTATGCTTGGAAGCACCAAATGGACATGTTATGTCATGTAAGTAGTATTAAATTTCAGCAATTCCAGGAATTAATGAGCGTGTGAGTAATCTTACGTTCGGTATATTACGGTGGAGTCTAAAACATGCGACATCGCCAAGACTGGAAATAGCAAAATATGTATGTATGAGTATGACAAAGAGAGCAAAATAGGTATGTTTCACGTAGAGTGTGTGAAAAAAGCAATACATATAAAAGAAATAAAATTGTCAACCATACCTGGGGTTACGCTTACATTACACCTTCCTTAAAACTGCCCGTCTAAGGAAAAGCGGGATCTGTCATCTGTGTACATTATACATTACACATATATGAATTCAATACAAAGTTCAAGTTTCAAAGTTCAGAAAGACATATTTAGAACCAGCGAAAGTAGTTCTTTCGACTAGCTGGCAGCATCACTGTCGTTGTCTCTATTATCACACTAAACAGAACCAAGTTTTTACCTCTTTTCTAAATTCGTTGTTGAAGTTATAGAATATTATGGTACCCATATACTTTAAGCTGTCTCCGCAGTGAGATACATGCATACTGTCTACAAATGCTTGAAATATCATTTTATTTAGTAAGAAAAAGGTCATAAACCTATATGGAGATACGAAATACCACACTGTCTCTCTGTTCCCCTTCCTTCCAGAGAGAAGCATGTGTCCATTTGTGTGTTTCAAACTTCTTGTAAGACATTTATGATGGCTTCTTCATGTGAGAAACTAAAAAGATACGTTCTCGCGTTTACTGCCAATATACGTTCGCTTCCTTATTCAGTGCCATATTACCTTTCTACTTTACGGAAACACCAGCTGAAACCCTTCAGTCTTCCACTTAAATGCGAAAGTCAGTAGGAAGTCCCATTATACATGCATATATGTATCTAAAACATTTCCCAGAAAAAGTGTACTCTGCATCGCATGCAATGCTCACTCACTCAATATTCTTTCAGGGGAAAAAGTAAGTACAAAATTTTATTTCAGAAAAATTCATATGCTCTCATTCATTCAGATGGGAAAACTTTTTATAGCTTAAACGTTCGTTTGTCATTCATGAGCAAACATGTAAATTACTTCATTTCATTCTTTTACATTACATTAGAAAAGTTGTCGCTCAAAAAAGTGCGTGTTTTGCTTCTATTTGTGTCTTGTGTGCATTCACTGGAAACAGTTTACAGTAACTAGAAAAAGTAAACATAATTTATGAACTTTCCATCATACATTCAACTCTTTCAGTTGTTTATCATGCAAGCAAAGGGTCTAGGGTCGCACAATTAACGACCCACGCCACGATTCGAAGTTGCGATACGCATATGCAAATACATTGCTTCTGTTATCGTTCGCGCAGGAAAAAGTCGCCTTCATTTGTGGCACTAACAATAACATTCAACAGTAAAATCATGTAGGAATAGAATGTACCAATCATAATAAAATCAGCTTCAGCTGCACAAGTTTGCTAGTGACTTGATTTACATACATATACAAACTCTACACTGTAGGTTGTCACAATTCAGGAAATGGTGAGGAGATTGATGGCCTAAAGGGTTGATGATCAGTCTGAGGAAAAGTGTCAAACGATAAAATATTTAAAGTGACATGAACTAAACGTTACCAAAAGCCTTCTCGTTCACCGTCATTCTACTGGAGTCATCGAGCATTTATTTTATAAATGGAAAACCTGAGTTTGATGATAATCCAGCTGGAATGGTGGGATCATTTTTACACAGGGATCTAACGATTGTGAGAGATACATTTCATAACAAATAAAATAGACAATGCTACTCAGTATTTGCTGCTACAGAAAAGTTATAGTGGCAGACATAAAATGATTCACACTGTCGTATCTTCGTTTCGCATCAGTGTTGACATATCACATATCATTCGCTTTCGCTTCAGTAAGTGATTCTAAAAGTTTACATGGAGTAATAATGACGGCATTGAAGCACTATCTCTGTACTCGTTGGTGGAACGACAGGAGGGGAAAGGTTGGCAATCAGAATGAGAGGAAAAGCATGCAGTGCACTGCAGTTTTCAGTTTCAGTGCAATAACTAAAAACCGAACCAATGTTGAATGTGAATCCGATACCTCCATGCAGAGAAGTACATACTTGAAAATGATACTCCCTCCCTCACTCCACATAAATTGCATCTTCAGGTTTCACTTCACTTCTTCATGCACTTCAAATGGATCTGGATATAATTTTAAGCCAACTGCTAAGCTTCATTTTCATTACCACTGTTTGGATCTTGTACAAATACGTCACGTACGTTGCTACGAAGTAAGAAGGTATAGTATAAATTGCGTAATCCATCAAGCCAGATTGGTTTCTCATCCCTTCGTTGTAAAGCAATATTACTCTTTTACATTAATTTATTTCTACGGTGAGAGAATCCTAAATGAACAAATTAGGAAAAGCTGGAGGCTGCAGTTATAT
>JAANSM010004615.1:0-11095 GCA_036850725.1 Orchesella villosa
GAGTCTGGTGTATGAGTCTGAAATTAAATTGCAAGACAATTTAGTTTTTCTGTTGTGTTTCAGTAAAATGTTTTTAATGCGTATTCGTTTTTTAAGTCTTACAATTTCCAGTGCGTTGCGCCATGTCACTTACTCAATGGCTTTTAATGTAATGCATGCATTTATGCATGCTGATTTCTAGTATTCAATATTCTTCACTATATATTCCATCTTTTAGATGCTGTGCACGTAAGGCTTCCCAAGCTGCTGCATATTACATGCAAAGATAAACGAAGTCCTCTGCAATTATAATCCATCAAACAACAATGAACAATGACATTTTAACAATTTACAGACTTTAATTTGTCAGTTTGAACTTTCAGCAATGCATTTCCAAAGTAGATTGGCTACAGACTATGAGACATTGACTAAGTTCTACAAAACGGATGAACCATAATTTAATCCTTGATCATTTATTGAAATGCTTGTTTCAAGATTTTAATAAAACGCTTGCTGAAAAAGCGGAAAACGCAAAGTACTAAGTTCGTGATATTAAATGTTGTTGAAATACTGTCGAGATCGAGCGTAATGAAGGTTTTTTACTAATAGCAGCTCCGTTTGAACACTTTTCTCTCTCCCTTTCAAATATACTTTATAGTTTATAGTTGTTTACAAAAAAGGTCAAAGATTTCTTAGTTTGAAAAATAATTATTGAATGATCTTGTCTGCACGAAAGTTGTAGATTTGCTTTCTTCAGATACCCATGAATTGGCAAATATAGTGATAGTATCAATATACCAGCGCAGCATTCGATGAAGATTACTTTGTATGAACTACAACTCAACTTCTCATTGGGCATATGTCATTTTATTCTAAAATGTCGAATATTATAATAAATCCCTTCGTCACTTCCTATTTCCGATGTTCATGAAATTCATTCAGCAGTGTTCTCAATACATTCAAGTGATATACCGTACAATACGGTTATGTATTTTTTAATTTATTAGATCATCTTTGCATAATTATGTATATTTTCATTTCACACAATCACATTCTCATAACTATTTTTCATTCAATCACATAACATTCTTAACTCAAGCAACTGTACCATATTTATGTTTATTAGCATCTACACAATGATGAATGAGTTTTTAAATAATGACAATATGTACCGTTTGAGCTTTAATATGAAGTGCACATCGCAACGTTAATAGGAATGGGAGAAACACCGATTAATACAAGGGTTTCCGTATGATACTGCTATACTAGTGACTATTTATTTGTGTTTGTAATATAACTCATATGTATCTTCTATTTGGTTTGAAATGATGATAAACTTAAGATTGAAAGCGAATCAAAGCAGGCAGTAGCGAATATTTACACTGAGTACCATTTTTCTACTTACGATTAGGTTGTAGGTGTACCGCGACAAGACAATCCTTACTATTTGCTACCTAATATGATCTTGCTGACATAGGATAATAGGATGGTGTTGTAAACTAACCATCGGAAGTATCTGTCTGTAATGTCCCATTGTCACAACGTGTTTACGATTCAATCAAAGCTCTGAATAAAGTTGTCAACACATTTATTTGGGTAATCGTAAAACTCCATAAATACTTATTGAGCCCATTGTTTACAAAACATTGATCTTGAACCACGAGAAAGCGTATTATTGAAGTTACAAGCGAAATATAAAAAGCACATGGAAATAACATAGTAAAATGCAAGCTGACTCCTCTTCATTTCATTTATGAGCCACAAACAAGACAACTCACAATTTGTTTTGTGCGGATGAGCAATGATGTACAATTACATAACAGCATAACGAAAAGATAACTACGCAAAATCCTATATCGGTTCTTCGCAGTAAGTTTCGAGGTTGGTTGGTTTATACTGTAGATGTAAATAAATATTTATGCTTTTTCTATCAATAATCCGCATAGTACTGGCTACATGATATATTGAGTAAAGCGGAAACGAATTGCAGGGATGCGCAGAAAGATAGCTCTTTGTGTACATTGTACTTAGCTTCTGTTTCATTCACATTTTTCTGCCTATTCTCTATATCTATCGTGCTGGGAGATTCTATAGAATTATGTAATTATTAGCGCGATTAAATTGAGTCGTAGAGCCACAGATGACCTAAAGTAGACGTGAACTATTTAGGAATGTGTCGTCGAATTATCAATGAACTTGACCCATTAATCCTATTTATAATTCTTTTTAGCTGCAGTCATGCAGCTGAACGAAATTGACTGATCCAATTTCCACTAAATCTTGCTAATACGTTGCTCTTGTACAAAACTTTAGTACAGAAAGAACGCCAATAAAGCTGGTACAGTACAGTATTCATACTGTGACATGACCTTGAAGATCTCATCGAGTATTCATGTTGGTTTTTTGTGCTTTCATTTGTCATTCCAACTAAAACGGATGACTTACATGTGCACTTGATTATGCATACTTTTTTTTGCGTTTTTGCTCGATTAAGGAAAAAAGTAATGAATCTTTTTTTTGAATGAGCTTGAGCTATACAGATTATACCACGTATCAACAGAAGTGTTCAATTTTACCAAGTATTGTTCGAAAATTGTTTGAATAATCTTCATATCTGCATACATTTGTAATTCTATACCTCTCTTTACATGGAAAAAGTACGTGTTTTGTGTCTTGTGTATCTGTGACTCATTCAAATCACTCCAGGGTATTACAGAGTTCACAAGAATCCAGGAAACAATTATAAGAATAAATAAGGCATAAAGGGGAATAAGAACTGTCGACAATTTTTTCTTTCACAACATTGGAAATTTACCTGCATGCCACAAGTCTTCCATTCTTGGGATACAACTACATTAACGCCAACAATTCAAGTCGAAGGTCCCTTTGCTTCCTGTTACTTCTGGTGTTACAGGTGCTATGCTATATCGTGTGCTACAGTATAGATATTATATATAGATTACAGGTTAGAGAAAGAAATTAACCTCCAGAGGATCTCCGCTTTAACTAAATTGGTTGACTAATATCTACAAAGAGAATATATAAAATACCTTGCATTTACCTTCCATATCATCATTCAGTCCTCAAGTGTAGAACCACTGGTATTGGAAAAATTTGATGCCTCAACAATAACTCCGTTTTACAAATATTTCAAACCGAAAAAACCATTCAATTCTGTGGCTAAAAATAAGTTTGGTGCCATTTACCATTGGGTTTGGGTCGCGAAACTTTCTCCAAATTGTTTTCAAAGTCCAAATCTAACTAATCATGCATAACTTATACTCTGTGTGCATCATCTCCGTTTTGACGGTTGGATATACTCAAGTGAAAGGTATGTGTGAGCAGTTTACTCTCAGTAACATTCACCTTGACATTGTGTGGTCGTGTTGGAGGAAAAACTTATTTTTTTGTGGGAAAATTTTGTAGCTTTCCCCACTGAAATACAATGTGGACGGAGGAGAACAGGAAGAATAATCAATGGAACATTAACCAACAATTTCCCGTGGATGGCATCCATCAAACATAATGGTATACATTCTTGTGGTGCTAGTATCATTAGCAATAAATTCTTGCTGTCTGCAGGTACGTTTACTAATAAAATTACTAAAATCATTCGCACTAGTAATCAGTGCTTTCTCTTTAAAACTATGCAAAATTGCAAAATGACTTTTTCGGTATTTTTTAGCTCATTGTTTTGATACATTAATCAGTGATAATCAAACTATTGAAATCAGGTAAGTCTCCAGTTGATTCATACTATTTCACAAAATAATTTGGGGTTCACCTGAAATTAAATTTAAAAAACGGTCAAATAATTTTTTATGTTTGTTTTGTGCTGAAGATCACACCCATTATTGAGTCAATGGACCATAACTTTAGGAGAGTTCAATGTTATTCAAGAAGAAAATCAAGAAGTCAAACTTCAAATTGAGCGTGTAATATTTAATAAGAATTACAATCGAAGAAATATTAGCAACGATATTGTGGTAAGTGTTGAAATATTTATTTTAAGTACTTATTTTAAGGACAATGGTGAAAGCAAGTTATTTATAAAGTTTTTAATTAAATTTTAAAGCTATTAGAATTGCGTGATGAAATATTGTGGACGAATCACATACAACCTATATGTTTGCCTGACGAGGATGTCCAAAAGTATGATACAGCTATTGCAGCAGGATGGGGTCAGCATAAAAATGATTCTTAAGTTTCTTAATAACTAAAAACTGATTCTGGCTTTATAATATTTTATTTCAATTTGCAAATATTAAACTTGTGTTTAGGATTGGATATATTTAGTAGCAACCTTGAACATCGAGGTGAAAACTTAACCCCTAAAAATTTAATCCAATGTAGTGAAAATGCAAACTGACGATTTCTAAAATGCTGTTTCTATTACGAATTTAGACGATAACCGGAAGTTACGCTTTGTAGAACTTGCCATATTTGATAATGACAAGTGTGTTCACATATACGAACAAAGGCATTTAGGAATTACAATGGAAAAGACTCAAATGTGTGCTGGTACGAAATATCCAGACGAAGTTCATGATACGAATGACGGAGACAGCGGTATGTAATGATAATGATGAAAAATCTAGTGAAATCATAACCAATATAAAAATGTAAAAAAAATTTGTTGACGCTTACATAAACTTAATATCATTGGTTTTTTCCAGGTGGACCTCTCTTTGTTAACCTTGGAGGGCGAGAGGTTGTCGTGGGCATTACTTCGAAAGGGACAGTAGAAAGCATACACCCCAAAGCTCCTGGAATTTATACTCGAGTGTACGAGTATTTAGACTGGATTAGTAGCCATATATACAGTAAATCAGTCCTTCAAGAATTAACCAATAATGAAATCTAATATTATATGCGGTGAGTGTCTTCCTAGGTGCTAGGCATATGTATATTGTTTGTATAGTTATACTAAGCAATGTTTATATATTTTAATNAGTTATACTAAGCAATGTTTATATATTTTAATTGAATAATTTCTTGGGTAAACTTCGAGTGTAACGTATTGAAATATATTTTAATTTCCCTAATGTTTATATATACTTATATTATACAACAATCGTAGGGTGATTGGGATTGGCCAGACTGATGCTCATATTTATTTATTATTGTTTGTATACCTAAGGAACTGAAGCGTAATATGACCTCAACTCAAGTACGTTTGTAACTAAATGCATTTTTATATGCATTGGTTTTTTTTGGTGTTATCGGTAGACCGAAGAAAATAAATGAATCATACCTCTTACACATTGAGTATTTTTCTGATATTTATTCCATCCCATTGTGACTCTGAATGAATCTTATACGCATATTGTACTTTGTACCAGATATTTCCAGTTGGCATATTAAGCACAGAATTCTTCGTGTATAATTATCTATAGAATAGATACATGCATAATATTAGATGAATTATAATGTGCTATATATATAAAAAAATTACCTGAAACATATTCATTTTACCTACTGAACCATGCATTTTCTACGAACACATTAAATACAGAACATAACGTTTTAGCATTTATTTTCTGCCAACTAACAAATCTTATTAACTTACCTATTACTCTTAAATCCTAACTCTCCTATGTAATAACAATAACATTATACTTATTGCATTGTAATAAATGCACACAATTAATAAATACACATTAATGTATTAGTATGATGCGTAGCCGTAAACTTGCGTTTATATTTAGTGCATTGCATTCCATTTCCATCTATCACACGATCACACGTATATTGATTTGAAAGCAAGTAAGCATCGAAGACACAATTCGCAAATTTTCACTTACTCATATTCTCCTCCATTAGATAACTTACTACGCTATGTTATAAAGCATATTATCATGACAATGCACCATTTACATGTCGCTTGATGCAGCTGCTGGAATAAGTTAGCTATTTGCTGTACATAATATAAAGGACTTATTGAGGTCAAGTTTTTGTGGTTTGAATACCATAGATTTATAATGCAAAGTTAACTCGTACTCGTGTCTCAATTGCAATGCGACAGCTAGGTTGAACATTGGAGACATACTTATGCATATATTACAAGTGTCTTTACTGTTGACTGTTCTGTTATGCATATATATAAGTCCTTGAAGATCTGTGTGACATTTCCCATACAACATCTAACTAATGTATTGTATAGGAAAATTTGATACATTATTATGTTTTACAAAAAAAAAGTGGTAAATTAACATTGTCTACGGTCGACTGCGCTAAATGCTAGCAACTAACTGCGGAGAAACTAACATTTCCATTCCTACTGCTGCGAAACGCATCTGTGAACTTGACCTCCAATTGCTTTGGCACAATGTGCAGTTTGATGGTAAAATGGGAGCAAGTCAACTTTGACTTGTACCTAAAAACGTTATACTTGGGAATGTCATGTGTGGTAGTGCGATTTACGAACCAGTTCATAGAAACATGTAATACGTATTGCCTTATGCATTATTAGCTCACGCAGTTTATTATGTGGATAGAGAGTACTAAAAACGCAGCAGTGTCACACATTAAAAGGGGATGGATGATGCAATTTTTTGGCATAGTTGTGGAAGAGAGACTGAAATCCTTTAGGAAATGAATGGAAATAAAAGTAGAGTCAGAAAGTCCAAGACCTTCAGTCATTCTTAAGCTACCTTATGAAACTAATCTACCAAGTAGGTATTTATACGTGATTGATAACGTGACAAAGCAACCAGCTCATTATAGCTGTTTTATTTACAAAATGGATTTTGTTACTAAAGTTTTGATTGTTTTGTTTGGTTACGTTACGTTATTCTATGGAGTTCATGGATTTCTTAATGGTAAGGAAAATAATGGATTGCTTTACTAAATCGCTTGTCTAAGTTCTACAATAATTAACTAAGCTATATATATATATAACCCCTAAATATTTTTTATTTAAGATCCAAAATGTGGCCAAAATGTATACAGAAAGGAAAGAATTCTTGGGGGTGAAAAGTTAAATGAAGCAGAATTTCCGTGGTATGTCTCGATAAAAGAAACTGGAAAACATGAATGCTCTGGTTTCATCATTAATGAAAGAATGGTTCTTTCTGCTAGTCACTGCTTTCAGGACTTTTCTGACAGGTAAAACAATTGAACCTCCTTTAACCAATGCAAAACAATTTCTGAGTATGTTTTATTATATTCCGAATAATTCTATTATAGAGCAGCGGCATCGCCAAAGACGATCTCAGTGACTCTAGCTGCATATCACTTCAGCCATGATGAGGGCACAAAATACTTCACTAAATACACAAAATGGGAACAAGATGTGAAAGTGAAGAGGATAATACGTCATCCCAGTTATGATGCGTTTAATGAGTCAGGAAAATTTGATATTGCAATTCTTCTTTTGGATGATAAAATACAATGGAATCATGCCACAATGCCAGTTTGTTTACCAACAAAAACGGAGTCTGCGCTTACAACTAAATCGTTGCATAGCTTATACGATTCAGAGTTCAAAAGTGGGGAGATTGCTACCGTGGTAGGATGGGATACCAAAATGAATTCAGGTACTTGATTTTGATCTATATAAATTTTATTCCAAAAAAATAGGATTGTTTAAATTATTCGTCATATTCAACATTCAACAGTAAAAGGCGGTGAAAGCACATTGCAAAAAGTTCAATTGAAACTGTATGACACGGAAGAATGCAAAAGACTGTTGTTGGAAAAGAATATCAAGATAAAGACTGACATTGACTCATCTGTGATATGCGCCGGATCAAATGATGTTGGATTCGATAGTTGCTCAGTATGTTAAAAATCAATATAAATTGCATGGCATGGCATGAGCACGACTATGAGTCACTTATTTTCAATCATGCTGACTTTTCTGATTGCCAACGCCAAAACATGAATCATTATCACTCCTTCATATATTAAGTATATATAAGCACTCATAATCATTTTCATTAACAATGAAATTCATATGGATCTCTCTGTGCTTTAGGGAGATTCTGGTTCCGCACTTCTGGTTCAACGAGGAAATGCATGGGTTGCAATTGGTATTGTGTCTTCCGGTTACGGAAAATGTGGAGCTGGTGGGCGTCCAGGGTTGTACACCAAAATATCAAGCTATTTAGACTGGATCGACTCTCATAACGATCAGCATCAACTTAATTCATCAATTTTGTTTCAAAAATTGAATTCAAATATGCCAAGTTGAACCAGTATATCTTTATATATACAGAGAACCATCCACATTTCCACAGACGCTTTATTTATTATTTCATACATTTTTGTAAGCTGTAAATAAACTTTTATTGCTCTACTGATACGAGCAATAATCAAGTAATAAGTAAGTAAGCGCTTCGGCGTGTTTAGTATTGTTGGTAAAAGGTTTATAATTTTGTAATAAATTTGTCGCTATATAGTTGTTAGCTATACTCTACATGTTCACGCAGTTTGCAAACTCATCCGAATGCATTGAGTTCACAATTTTTATTACTCATACCATATTCATCATCATCACTTCGCCTATCACGAAGTATAATGCACACAACTGACAACTTGATGATAAGCACGTCATGGCAGACGGTATGTTACGCAGATGGCTTTGATTGAAGGTCGCCGATAAGCATAGAGGTAAAATATACTTTGTGTAGTCAAATGATAGTCTCTTGAGCACTGCCTCGGTTACAACATTCAATGTACGAGTGACGAGTAGTTCTAACTTGTCTTCCATTCACCAACATGTATATCACCTTATATTGCAAATTACAATACGAATTTTAGTCATTAGCTCAACAGAACAGAGTTTATCCGCAAAGTCTATTTGTGCTCAAGTGCCAACGATATGCGATAGCTTCGCCAAAACCATAGATACTTTTGTAGTGAAACATGAGGTGTGGATGAAAGTGAGTCTAGTCGACTCGAAATCCCATTTCAAGTAAAGGTACATCAGATCAAAGATTATTGTATTATTTTTCACAATCAGTGAAACAAAAGTCTCAACATGCTCACCCCAACACATATTCAAGTGGCTGTTTTTTATACCAAAGATCTGTTAATCAAAGGAAAAAACGGAACAAATGATCCCTTCATAGTGTTTGCATTAGGGAAGCAAAAGTTTCAATCTTCTGTGAAAGAGAAAATATCAGATTCTTTAGTGGAATGGAATGAAGCCTGCGACATAGCTATCCCATCCTCTCAAGGAAACAAAGCTGAGCTAGTTCTCAAAGTGATGCACAAAGCTTCTCTTGGTGAAAATTTCATTGGAAGAATATCCATCCCACTTTCGGATTTTGAAGTAACTGCAAAACAAAAGCCAAAATGGTATCCATTAAAACCTCGTCCGGGAAAAGAGAAAGATACAAAATATCGAGGAGAGATCGAAGTAAAGGTTACATTTCTCATTAAATCTAACACCACCGAGTCAACAAATGATTTGGCAAGCAATAGCAAGCGGCGAGGCAGTCTGAGATCTTCCATGGGAAGCATCTTAAGTTTAGGAAAGAAGAAAGGGAAAAAAGAGAAGGAAAAAGGTTCTAAAGATTCTCTAAATAGCAGCAGCATTGATTCCTTGAAGAATGTTAATTCATCTCGTCTTAATTTAAGTAACAACATGCCAATCATTAATGATGACCCAGGTGTTATTAGTGAAGGAGAAGAAGATGATGATGGCATCATCAGGAAGAGCCATACCCAATTAAACGAAGAAAAACTTTCAATAAGCAGCGGCAGTGGTTCTGTCATTTCCGGCTCATTCTCAGATAGAGTGAACAGTGGAAGCTTGCCTTCCACACCAAAGACGAGAGGAGGATTCAGGGGAATTTTTAGCTCAAACAATAGCATCAGTAATGATGATGACTTCAATGGGAATACTTTAGTTATTCCCAAGCCACGTACGGTCCGGCTACCTAGCGTCATTGTAGAAGAGCCACCAGCAATAACAGTTACAGCACCTCCTCCCAAATTACCGGTGAGTGCTAGCATGTCAAATCTAAATGGATGCTGGGAAAGGTACTGGAAAAGGGGGTGTACGAAAACAATTCAAGTCCATGTTCAACTCATCAAAACACATGAGTATAGATGAAATCAATTACAATCCTCAATCACCTTCAATGACCCGTGCGCCCAGTATCCGAGACCTCAAGATCCCGAAAGAAACATATAAGCAGTATGAACGTAAATCGAAGGAGGAGCTGATTGCTATGATTTTAAGTTTGCAGGGGACAACGCATTCGCAAAAGCAAAAAATTAGTGATTTAGAGGATTATATTGATAAGCTTTTATTACGGGTGTTAGATAATATGCCGGTGTTGTTGAAAAAGTCGAATAGTATTAGACAGAGCTAACTCTTAATAAAAAACTGCGTACCTATTTAGAATCAAGTCGCAGTAATGTTGTTTCATGTAAGTGATAAAGCTATATGTCATTGCTTCTGAAAAATTCAATCGTGATATATGAAGATGAATGTGTGAGTATTTTTTAATAGTATTATATTGGACAATTAATATTATATATATGGTATTAGCAAATCTCACTCAGGATATCCCTTAAGCTTTGTAGACAGTGTTGTTTTTTCCACTTCAACTGCGATTATGACTTAAGAAAAAAATATTATTACGAAATAAAAACTGATTTCGTTACACAAACATTCTTTTTTTATTTCCAAAATCCTTCCAAATATGTTAGCATATATGTAAGATACATACATACACATATTATATTATATGTAAAGATGCATTACATTTTATATAGTATATAAGTATTTGGCCTGCATTATTCTCTCATGCACACTTTGCTGACCTTGACCTGCAACTGGCATTTCACACCATTGATTTACAATAATTAAAACATACTATTAAAACTGCGCCCTACAAAAATTATACAACGTAACACTAATAAAAAGATTTTTACGTAGTATTTATTATATATACTTATTATGACACATTGATTTACCTCAGGAACAAAATGATTTATATATTTACTAACAATATATAAGTTTACATAAAAAGCTGCAGCGTTCACTCTTCTCCTTCTCATCCTGAAACTTATTCTCGAAGAATAGTATTATGATGGTTTTTTCTACCTCTAATTAATATATAATATAGACCCTGCTAAAATTATAGAAACAAACAAAGCA
>JAANSM010004616.1:0-11092 GCA_036850725.1 Orchesella villosa
TCTGACTGGAATGTTAATTGAGCGAGTATGGTCCAGCTCAAATTCCCACGCGAAAGAATGCCGTCAATTCAGAGCTGCCTAAACGTTCTCTTGCTAAGCAAAGGATGCTCTAAGCTAAAGCGTTCTAAGCAAAAAAAATGCGATGCGTAAATAAAATATGAACATAAAAATAAAGCTACATTTACTTTAACACTGGAAAATTGCACAAAAATTCATCTTATATATTTTACGCCTTCTTTCCTTCGCTGAATTTGGCTTGTGACACAGGATAAAGTGAAAATAAAAAACGAAAACTGCCATTCATTTCAATTAATTCATCATGACTTTCCAGCAGAAGGCTAAAGTGGCGCTGGAATTATTGAGCATAATATTGAGCTTGAACTTTCTCCTTTTTTCTGCCAACTTCTCCAACATGATGAGCTCTGTAGGAGGTTTTCTTCTGGAAGAGATGGGATGCGGATGTTGCCGATCATGATCGAATGAATAATTTATGTGTGGCGTGAATACAGAAAACGCACAGAGAGCAAAGCAATATACCAACAACCACCACACGGCTCACGACTCCCTGCCATTTATATTTGTCATGTAGAAAGCAGAGCCAAAAGTTTTGCAAAATAATGCTCCTGCTGCTGAACTCTGGACTTCTACTGCTGGAGATATGAATGCATATGAGTTTTAAGCTTTTAGAGACAGTATCGATCCCCTTAAGGAAGAAGAGGAAAGAGAAGGGGAAACGAGAGTGAAAGTGGAACAAGAACAAGCTCTTCTCGCTCTCTCTTTGCAGTTCTACTTGGTTCTTTTGCACTGTTTGAGTCGTGTGTATAATGTATTCTCTTCGTATTTTTTACCCTTTGCCTTTTACACGCAAAATAATTAGCATGACTTTTTGACTTTGTCGCGTGATCTCGGAAAATATTTCTTTTACCTATATTCTTCTCCCTCATTTTCCCCTTTAGTTAAAAGTTAAGTTTATTCTCGATTGGAACTGGAGAAAGTTAAAGTGACAAGAGAATTCTGGAGTTTTAAATTATATTGATTTAAGTGGGTTTTGGAAGAGAGTATGGCACTCGCTTCTTGGCTCAGAGGAGTCAGAATCCCGAAAGGTGACACGAAACCTGGGAAAGTTCAACATTTTGGAGCAAATTTCGATGGAACCATCTTCCTCGAGAGTTGTACTCTTCGGCCTTATGGAAGGATTAGGGGGAGGCTCGTTGTTGAGACGAGATTTATGCTCAAGTTCACAGGTGGGTGAAAATCAAATCCTCATTTACAAATAAACCTGTTAAGAATTAAAATTAGTATGAAATCTTCTTTACGTTTTCAGGAATACATGTTCAGCTTGAAGGGGATTTGTATCTAAACTTCGCTTCCAAAACAGGTCGAAACGTTTACAGAAAACGAGTTTGTATCTTAGAAAATACCATCTGTCACAAAAACGGGGATCAAATCTCCCCGATTCGTCACGACGTCGTGCCTCCAGTCCCTGAGGGTCGAGACTTAACAATAGTTATCCTCCCTGAGCGCTCCCCCGACGCCTCCGAGAATTTCCTTTTTACCCTCCCAATTCCTGGAGATACTCTTCCCGCCCCATTTAAAAGCCCTTATGGTTCCCTCACTTATAAAGTGGTTGCTTACATGCGCTCAATTTATGGGCGGTATGTTCAAATTGCCGAAAAATCCTTAGATTTCCCGGGCTATCATAACCTCTCTCAAAACGTGGATGGAATGAAACCCTTAAAAATTAAGAGAGGTCTCCTCGATGCTTCAGCAAATATCGTGGCAATTCTCATCTTAGAATCTGGTGCTTATCTCCCCGAAGAAGTGGTGCCGTTCACAATGATTGTGAGAAATCCTGGCATGATTCCATTAAGTATTACTGTGTTCATCGCTCAAAAAATTACTTACAATGTTGATGGCACGCTGCTCGCCACCTGCACGAGGATCGATATGATGGAACTTTTTGAAGGGAATCCGGAAGCGGATACTTTGTGGAAAGGGAATTTAACTGTGCCTAAAAAACTTCCACCTTCCTATTCTATTCATCCGAGTTATGAGGTCAAATATGCTATTCAGTTTAAGGTCGTGGTGGAAAATCATGGGACGATTAAGGGCACAGCTCCTCTTTATATTGGGACGACGAAAGAGCCCATTGAACATTTGGAGGCGGAGGCGGCTACAGCTTGCTCATTGAGTGTTCCCCAAAATCCTTTTGGGGAGAGGAGGGGGAGCACGAGCTCGGTTAGGTCGGAAAATTCTTTTAGGCCACATAAAAAAGCTAGTCTTCCAAGCTACTCACAGGTTAACTCACCGGTGCGCTGTTCTATTGAATCACGTAAGTTTAAAGTTAAACTTTTCAACAAAATCTTCAAATCTTCAAATTATAAAATTTCTTAAATTTTTTGTTATGATTTTTTTTTCAATTTTTTTGGTAGTGCCACCACCACCGCCTCCTTACGATGAAGAGGCGGATATTGAAGGGGAAGAGGATCATCTTTCTATTCCTGTTCCTTCAACGAGCTCCATTGAGGACGAGTAAAAAAGCTGTGAAAAAATTGAAAAAGGATCAAAAAGTCAAGTGCACATTTGACATGTTTACTACCAAACCAATCCAATTGATTGTTGTCATTCTATAAAAAAGAATCTACAGTTTTCCAGAAAAACTTTCAAGTATTATACAAATGAATTTGAAATTTGAATATCACTTCAACACAATCACTTTGGGCACTTCACAAAAAATACCACACACAAATTCTCTACTAACTACGACCACATAGTACTTCCACTGCAAAAATTTGCAATTTGCATGAAACCGATATACAAATACAACGATAGACAGAGTTTTTTTGGGAGAGTATTTAAAAAAATAAGACAAAAAATATTAGATTTGGAAAACAAAAAATATTTTAAAATTTAAAAAAAGTTTTATTGAGATTTTGAAAAAGCTATATTAATATTGAGCTTAGAGATTGAAACAGTGAACCAAAACATAGAGGCGAAGAAGAGACAAAATTATAACTGTCGGGTGGAAATAGAGGAGAAGTAGATGGGGAGGAGGAGAATGATTTTGATGCAAATTAACACAAAAGGTAAAAAGCTATTAGGTAGGTAGGTAGGTATTTAGGCAAGTAAAATAAATTCTTCATCACAAAAACACACACAGGACAAAAAGAAATTATGAAAAATGCCTTAAAACGCATGCATGGTACATTGTAATTAGCTAGCAAGTAGTAAATTAAAGCAAAAGCAAGAACCCATTAGTATTACAAAGATATTACAATGGAGTATTAAATTTAGGAACATTAGAGCCCTTGAGAGTATTGTGAATTGTGTGGTAGGATCGTATTGTAGCTTAATTAGTAATAGTAATAGATATTGTAGCGTTCACATCAATCACACACACACTGTCAGTGAGCCATGGTTGCCTAAGGTTAACTTGTCAATTCAAAAATTTCTCAATCATCATCAAATTGCGTTTGTATTGTAGACAGGTAAGTGTTAATTATGATATGCATTGTGCATTGCTGTTTAACCAGTGAAAATTATGTGATGGGAGTTCTGAAATAATTAGAATTTTTTGAAAAAATTTAAATGGAAAAAGTACTTCAAAACTTTTTCAATTTGAAAATTTTCAAAAAATACTAATTATTTCAGCCTGTTTTCATATTTTCCACGCTGATTTTACAACTACACTTCATTGTGTCATTGTGTGTGCCTCATTGTAATGAAATTATGATGGTAATATTATATATTATGTCGGCGAAATGAAACTATACACTTTGTTGCATTGTATTGTACTGTATTGTGAACATTCTAAAAATAGGTAAAAAATTGTATCGTATTGTATTGTATTGTATTACTTATATATTAGACAGGTTGGGATTTCAGTACTTTAAGCCAAAATATCAATATATTTAATGCTAACTTCAAAATATTACGATAACACAACATTCTCTTGTAACATTATTGTGGTCAACATGGCTACAGTACATAAATAAACATTTATGTACTGTAATCTCAAACTGTCTAATATAAAAACTAATGTCTGATATTTCGAGATTGTTGTCAATTATTGCTAATCTTAAAAAAATACTTATAAAAATATATTGATGATTTCTTGTTGATTGTGCACTGTACAATATTGAACAAACGTGCCCAAACTGGAATAAAAAGTATTCTGTTGGCTGTTGGCCTGTTGGAATTGCAATGGAATGAAACTATATATATTTTGCTTGGTAACATTAATTTCAAATTTTGGAAAATATTTTTTGCAATAATTGAAAATATATGAAAATTAAAATTAAACAAATTCGTAGCATTTTCTTCATAACAAAAAAAGTCATGTAAAATTGAAAATTTCCGTTGAACAAGAACGCTTTTAAGATCCTCAATCATCATGAGTGGAAAGCCACCTCCAAATCGAAAAGTAGAGCTCCAAACCCACAAAACCTGGATGTCCAAACGCCATAAATATTTTCACCGGACGACCCGACGCCATCAACAACAACAACAATGCGAAGGAGCAACTCAATCCCCTCCGTACTCGCCTCTCCGCCGTCCTCAGCCAGCCCAAAATTAACCTTGACGCTGAGGTGGATCGCTTGGTCGGCGCCGCGAGGGTTTACGCTGAAAAGGAGAAGTTTAAACTGAAGCAGTTTTACGAAGAAGAAATAAAACGAACAAAGAAAACAGTTATTCAAGAGTTCAAATGCGCTATGGAAAGGGAAATCATTAGCCCTTTAAAAACCAAACTTTGCTCCTATGAAAAAGAAATCTACAATTTGAAAGGGGAACTAGAATCCGCTTGTCAACAAAGGCTGGGCTCGGAAGGAGATGTTGCGCAGCAGGCAGAAGTCTCCACTTTGGAAAAGGATCTGCTTCATATCGAGCTGGATAAGGCTCATGCCGAGAGGCGGAGTTTATTTAGCGTTGTACGTTCCCAAAATTCCTAAAAAATCATTAAAAATTCAGAACAAATACAATATTTTTATTTGAAATTTTATTTTTAAGATTCACAGCGAAAATCTACGCAAATCTGTCCGCGCCTCAACCGTGAGAGGCTCCTTGTTTTTATCAAAGGAAGGAATTTACCCAACTGAAAATCAGGGTGAGACCATCAGCACAACTGAAACAACGGAGGAATTTCAAGAAGGACAAGCAGCAGTAGGTAAAGGCCAATCTCGCCCTTCCACGGCAAGCACTGTCGCCAAGAAAGTCAGCATTTGGAGTGAAGCACCAAGCCAAGGTGGAGGGGAAGCTGAAATCGTCGGTGGTGAAGGTGCAGAAGGATCTTCTCCTCCAATTCCTTCAAAAGATCAAGATCCAAATGTCCCAGATTTGGTTGATGTGGATGTGGATGAAAATGGGGTTCCAGTTTTGGGAGAAACGGAAGTAAAATCTTACCTCCGATCTTGAGCATCCTCGTCAGCAAGCGCCAAGAAATACTTTTGAAAGGAATGAGCAAATAGCTGCCGCCATCGAGTCCGTAAATATGAACATCAACCCTGATGAAATCAGTGAGGAAACGAAGCATCTCCTCCTAAAAATTCAGGAGCTAACCGTTTCACTCGCGGAATCCAAGCAGTTTACTGAAGAGGAGATTGCTGACCTCATCAAGGAAACGGAACTGGTTGAAGAGTTGAGGAAGAGGATTGCTGAATTGGAGGCAGAAAATGAAGCCTTGAAGAAGAGGATTGAAGAATTACTTGCTCAAGTAGAAATGATGCGGCCACCAAGAGGAAGTATTGAGGATGAGAACTATCAACTAAGATCCCGTGCCAAAGAACTGGAAGATACGATGAATAAGTTGAAAACAGAGTTGGATACGGATCGAGACAAGTTTAAGAATGAAATTGGGCTTCTGGAGAAGAAGATGGAGGGGATGAACTCCGAGTTGGATGCGGCTAATGAGAGGATTCTTCAGTTTGAGGAGGAAGCTGTAGAGGTGGTGGATCAACTAGAGAATTTTGGGGAGGGAGGAGCAGGAGGAGGAGGAGAAGAAGAAGAAGAGGCTGAAGCTGAGGCTGAAGTAGGACATAATTCTAGAGCGGGCTCAGCATCATCAGCAAAAAGTGGGAAATCGGCGTTCGGAGCAAGTGTAAAATCTGGAGGAACTTCCAAATCTAAGCAATCTCAACAATCTAAACAAGCTTCTATCAGATTATCAGTTGGAGAACCAGAGCCTCCACCACCCCCTCCAAAATGTACTGCCGAGCACCCGGAAAGGTGTAGCGTTGTGGAGCAAATAGAAGCAGAGTATTTGAAGGAGATTGAGGAACTTCGTCATAAAATTAATAAGACACAAGAGGAACTAGAAGAGATGTCAAAGTTGGAGCAAAGAATCAAAGAGTTGGAAGCGGAAACGGAGGAGATGGACGCCCTTCGGAGGAGAATCGCTGAGCTTTCTGAGGAGTTAGAAATCCTCCAGAATAAGGAGCCTCCAGAATGTCCTCGACCTTCAGAAACGGAAAAGTTGGAACTCCAAAGGAAATTGGGTGAGCTGGAAACCCTTTCTCAACGAAGAATGGAAGATTATGAGAGTCTTCAAAAGAAAGCTGCAGAGTTGGAAGCTAAAAATAAGGATTTAAGCGAGAGCGTGACTCAGCTTCAAGCTGCTAACGAGAAAGCTGCTCATATGGAACAGTTGCATGGTCAACTTTTGGAGGAAAAGAGGAGGAAATCTGCCGAGTGTAATAATTTAGCGTTGAAAATGAGAGAGGTGGAAACTCAAAAGACTAATTTGGAGCGAGAGCTCAACGAAAAGAAGGCTCAGTTGGAGGAGCTGACGAGGGAATTGGAAAAACTACGAAGGGAAAATCAGCAAATGATGGATGAGCACGGGAAACTGAGGGAGAAGGTGGAATCTTCAAGGCAAGTAGAAGATGGACTCCGTTCCGATCTCCAGAAAAAGACTGAGCTTCTCTCCCAACTTCAATCCAAGATAGACTACCTCCTCCCAGAAACAGAGAGGCTGAGAAATGAGGTGGATTCCTTAAGAAAACAGCTTAACGAAGCGAATCTCTCGAGATCCAATTTGGAAGCGGAGTTGGCTCACCTGAAACGGCAGCTGGAGTCTATCGAGAGGACGCACCGGGCGGAAATTGAGACGATGAAGAGGAGATGTGCAGAAGAATGTGGAGAGTTGAGTAGAAAAGGTCAGTGCATTCTAGACCATGAGAAGAAGTGCTTAGCCCTCACGGATCAGTTGGCAGATGATAATGTCCAGCTTCAAGAACGGATTCGCCAGTTGGAGCAGCAACTGGAGGAATTTTACATGATGGAAAAGAGGACAAAGGAGCTTCAAAAGGATATGAATACTCTCCAACTGAGGACGATGGAGAGGACAAAGGAGCTCCAGAAGCTGAAGAACATGCCGGAAGCTTGCAGTCTTGATTTTTCGATGACTAATCCATTCAGTAGTGGTCCTGGTAATGATGTCAGCCCTTGGCCACCTTCAGGAGGAGGTGGTTCAGGTGGAGTTGGAGGTGGGAAGAAAAGGAACTCAACCCAGTGTCGCCTTCTCACAGCCCAACTAGCTGATTTAGACTTGGAGAAGAAAGGACTGAGTCGGGAACTGGATGGGAAGCGAGCGGAAATTGATAAGGTGACCCAGAAACTGGCTGGACTTGAGGAGGAGAATAGGAGAGTGAAAGGGATGGTGAATGACATGTGTAGTGATGCTGCTGCCGAGTCAGTTATTGTGATTGACGAGAGACAATCCCAATCATCGAGGGTCACATCTCAACAACAGCCAAAATCGAATCAAAACCAAATCCAAAAGGATCCATACCAGTCAACGAGAGGATTTGATATTGTGGATGAAACGAGGATCTCAATCAACTAGGCTTGCGGCGCCACCTCAGCCTCGCCCACCGTCAAAGAATTCTGATGATGAGGAATATTATACAGGAACTTCTTAGTGTTAAACATTTCAACGGGAAACAAAATTGGATTTCAGCCGACTGTCAATTGCAAATAAAAATTATCAAGTGTCAAATGGGTTTTTAGTAAAATGAACAGAAGAAAATAAAAAAATGGATCATAATTAATTGATTTTTTTTCACAGCTTAGTTAGCAGCTGCATTTATTTTTTTATAAAGTTAAGTAACGACAAAATAGAAGCGAAGAGTAGAAAAACAAGATGGAAAACTTAGATGTAAAAGTAGACCATAGTTTAGTTATACAGTAAAAGTAAGTTAAAATAGTATTGCACACAGCATTTTTTAAGGTTTTTTCTATATAAGCGACTAGATTTTCAACCATGAAGACGAAACACAGGACGACGACTTATGGAATTTTTTCCTTTAGGATATTTTTTCAATGAAATAATGACGATGATGACGACTACGGTGGGGGAAAAATTCCTAAGGAGAAGAAGTAGATTTTAAGGTAGGTTTATTTAACCGCTGTGTCCGTGATGACCTCCCCATCCCTTAAATTCTTGTCCAACCCAGACTTGCTTGGCATAATGTTTGCCAGCCTCCTTGACTCCGTATTGGTAGGCCCATGGGTTTTGCCAGTGGCTGACCTCAGCCCATCTAAAATTAAAAAATTAAAATTAATTTTTGGAAAAAAATTGGAAATTGGGATTTTTTTTTGTTTTTTATTTCTTACCCGTGGTACTTAGGTCCCCATCCCCATCCATGGTGTCCTCCTCCAACACCGCCACCTCCTCCACCACCACCACCACCACCTCCGTGGTGTCCATGATGTCCGTGACCAATGTGTCCAGCACATGCCACAGCGACAAGGGCAGCGAGAGCCAACAACTGGAAGAAGAAAAAACAAATCAAAAATTAGAACCACATTCACAAACTTGAGCACTGATGAAAACCAACATAATTCTAATTTAAGATTTATTTTTATTTGTAATTTTCTCCGATTTCTGTGATCACTTACCAACTTCATCATTTTGAAGGGTTTAACAAAAGGAAACTCCTAAAAAATATATAAAGTAAGGATAGAAACGAAAAGGGGAAAAAATGAAAAGGAAACAAGATGAAAATGAAATGAGAGTGGACTGAAGAGACGAGTGAACTCGAATGATTGCTGTAACCCCAAAACATTCCTTTTATACAGGAGGAAATGGGGGATAGGAAAATGTACAAAAAATAAAATAGAGATGCCATTTTGATTTAAAGTGCTCTCTCACAGCATCACGTCATGGTAGAGAGGTAAAACGTAACATGATAGTGATATGTCATATAGGTACGTTAAGTTTACGACTTAAAAAATTGGCAACAAAGGTTAAATCACGAGTAAATCACGCTTGCCTTTTACTAATATGAAAAGGATAATAATAATATATAATTAAAATATAAATTGCAAATTGCAATAGCTATAACATTGCAATTTGGTCTACTGCTCACCAGCCATTACATTAGAGCAGTTTACACACCTTTATAAACACCTTAAAAATCATTTCCTGTGCTAAACCTAAGCACACGTGCCGTATCTAGTTGAATTTCAATATATATTCATTATAATTCTATTATAATAGCTGAAAATTAAATGGAAAACAAAACCAAACCCATTTTTGTACCCAATGAGATCCCTACCGCTCTCAAATTCTGATTATCTAATTTGATTGATTACCTGTATGTGTATATAGCGCCTATTATACATCATGGTAATTGATAATGATACATAAAAAAAAGAACAATGCACCATAATTCTAATTCTCCACGTTTTAACATGATTTAGTTAAGAAACATTCATAATATATAGTTTTTCATGTAAGAATTTAATGTAATATTTAATTTTCAACTTCAGCACAAAAAAACACACATAACAATCATGTCTTTTTCATTTTCATTTCATTGCATATTAGTCATTTCTAGTAACTAAATACTTTGATACTTATATAAACTACTTAAATTCAACGTTTAAAATGTGTAGCATTAGCATTGTTGCTTATCAAGTTGATGTTGATACCTCCAACTGTTCAACTTCCAAAAAACCTCAGTTTCAGGCTCAGACTGCACATGCACATATGCTCATACCCCTTTTCAATTCATTCATATATCCTTATAACAGCAGCATTGAACCATATAACTTCAAACTTCAGCGATGTAATCAGACTTCAACTTAAAAGAAACAAGTTCACCATTACCATCCACAATCCACACATCCACCCCAAGCCCAACTAACAACGTCAAGAAACGGCTCAGTGAGCAATCTAAAGCACGACTGTGTATATATAAAATTAGTTTAGCTTAAGATAATTATGTGTACTTTTAGTACTTTCCTATTATTATTACTATATTTTTTAAATATTATATGAACATTTACTACAATTACATGGTAAATTGTAAAATTGTAATTGGTTTTTTGTAGAATAAGGAGATTTAAGAAGAAGGAGAGGAAAATTTTTTGGCATTTGTATATTCGTTCAATTCGTTGTGATCATTATTACTATATTTTTTTGAAGGCTTAAGGCTTAATCTCTACCCCTAAATTTTTGAATTGGAATTAAATAGGCTGATAAAGTTGAGCAGAACAGGATAACACTAAAAACTACCACACGTGTCATTATCATTTATATATTGCGTTGTGTATGTGTTGTAAAAGTTTTGTGATTAAGGCATAGGTATACATGTATTTTGTTGTCAAAAGTCAAAACTCAAAGTAAAATCTAAACAATTAACATTGAGAGGCATATTTTTAGCATTTAGTATTGTAAATTATTGCATGTTTCCTTCCTTCCTTCCGATACCCAAAAACAAAATGAAAATTAGTTATGAATATAACATAAAATACTTTTGTAAAACATAACAAGTATATTCAAAACATTGTTTATGGGATGTATGGTATATGGTAAGTACCTACTACCTACATTAAAATACAAAATGATAAAATGACACATTTAATTTCATTCTTACTAATTTTTTAAAAATAATTATTACTACTAAAAACCATTTTGTTTCGGTTATCTGCGTTTACATTCACATTTCACATGCCTAAAATATTACTTTGACTTTTATCCTTGTTTTGTGTAGCTTGTAGCTTGGCTTGACCACACTCCGTCCGTAACCGTTCCATCTGAGTGCTTTTTTTTACTCTTACAACTTAATCTTTGCTCCGTCTTCAAAAAAAT
>JAANSM010004617.1:0-11092 GCA_036850725.1 Orchesella villosa
CATAAGTTTTTAAGAAAGAAGGTAAAAGGAATGAGAGAATTTTCAAACAATATTATTTTTCTATAAATAAACAAAAACTAACACAACGATATAGTTGCTGGTTAAGAATTATCGCAAAACATTATCAAGACCTGAGTTTATAATATTAGACTTAAATAAATCAAGACTTGTATTGATCGAATACATTCAACGAGGCATATGTAAGTCGTATTATGAGAAAGGATAAGTGACCTTAAATTCGTAGAAGTGGTGCATGGTACTGATTTCATTGTCCTATTTTATTAGTGTTTTCATAGCACCCTAAATTACTTGTTACACCAATTCCAATTTACTAATTAATTACTAAAACTGTAAAGTTATGTTCTTAATGTAGAGACAGAATATGTTAATATAAATACGAGCTGAAAATGTTAAAATTTGTAGTCAAAATTTAAAAGTCAACCTAAATTTTACAAGTTTGTTTCAAAAACGTTCTATTTCTTTTAGTTATATGCCCTTCCAATTATTTTATATGAAATTCCACAAATTCAGCACCATTTTAGATTGTTTATGACATAGATTTTACTTTCAATTTTATAAATATATCATGGACAGTTTTGGTGTTTAGTGTAATTGCTAAAAATTGTATGCTACCTTTAGCTTTGTCAGAATCTGATATAATGTTTTTGTGCTATGTGTAAGTATGTGCTTAGTACTTGGGGCAGGTTGGTTGGGAAATATCCATCTTTCATCATGGATATTTTGACAATTCGGGCATGCTATTATTATATTGTAGTATACTTCAGCACAGTTTTAAACATTTGGTATAGTTGAATCCATAATCATTTTTAAAGTCTGTCAGAGCTCAGACCCTAAATTTAGGGTCCTGGACCTTAAATTTAGGGTCCCAAAAATAGTAAAGTTTCAAAAATTAATATAAAAAAATCCCACGATGAAAAGTTGTTTGCCACGGTGAAAAGTTTCTAAATATTTTTAAGATTCTAAAACTAATTTTTAATATTTGTTACTCCTCAACAGTTTTTGTTCCTCTATTTTTTCAATTAATTAATCATTAGGACCCTAAATTTATGGTCCCAGCCGGACCCTGAGCTGGTCTCAGCTCTGACTGAAAGTGGAGGTAAATATACGAGGAATTTTGTTCAAAATGATAAATTGGGGGAACAGGTAGACTATACAATCTTCAATTCATTCTTCATAATATACAATTTCATGAACGATAACCAAATTATGAAGAACAGAACGGAAAATGTATTTTAGCAAAATTTATGCCAAAAAGTGGGTAACAAACTAATAACCAACATGCCTAGTTGGAATTAGAGAATTAAGCGGAAACAAAGTTGGAGGAGTAAAACTATTCTTTATTCCATTCTATGAAAAACTTATGTAAAGGGATATGGTCATTTTGAAAACTGAAATCAACCTTGAACCTAATTGTTTTTAATCGCACTTTTTAACAGCAGCTGTAGGTTAAATTAGTACAGCCACGAAATCTAGAAAATGTTTGGAAATCATCAGTCATACGCATAATGATTATGCTGTTTTCTATTTAAAAAAAATTTATCCATTATTTCTTTATCAGTCCAAATTCCAAAAGAAGAAATGAGCCAGCACTTGATCAATCTAACCTACTTACCTAGTTTAATTTGGATTACTTCTTGCGTGCTTTGAGTCAGCTGGATTACTATTTTGCCCTTCGGTCCTCTTCCTTCCTCTTGCTGAAGGAATCGATGGGCCTGGAGCTGCAGGAACTTCTCTATTTTCCTCCTCCACCTCCCTACCAGTCTCACTCCAATCGTCTCCCCCTTCAGCAGAAGGAGGAGAAGGGTCAATCGCTGCAGGTCCACGGCTACACAAACAATTGATCACATTACCCTCGGGGGAAATGGCGGGTGGTAAACAAACATCACTGCTTACGCTGCCGTTGGACACCTCTAAATCTCTGCCAATTTCCCATATTAGAGGGTCACTTTCAAATCGAAGGTTGACGTTTGGGTAGTCGTTCCTTAGCTGTTGATGATTATGACACTGTTTTTGGGATATCTAACGTAACATAAAATATATGCCAATCTTTCATCAGGAATAAGATTTGGCAAAAAACATTTAAAAAGGAGTGGTTTTGCTTTACTTATGACTATGTCATTTCTATTTATATGAAATTTATTACGCAGCTGCAGCAAGTTATAATTTTACTAAGTTTGTCTATCAGTTTGTCCGTATACACTCTCCTTGCCACATTCATTGACCGATTTTGACCAAATTTCGTACAAATGTAATGCATTTTAAGGGCTCGGCATTGAATCCTTTCCAGTAATTTTGGGCAACCGAATCGAAAGTTATTGGCGGAAAAGTTCAAAACATAACTGATTAGGCTGAAAACTAGTAATGTAGGATCATTTCGGCATACTTGATCAAACAGAAGTAATAGCTTTTAAATCGGTCATATAACTTAAAAGTTACTGCCGTGAAAGTTCAAAACCTTAGTGATTACGCTAAAAATCTGTATGTAGGGATATTTTGTCATGCTTTACCAAGTAGGTTTAGTAGTTCTTGAATTCTTTAAGTAATGGCATGCATTTAACGCTGCATAAATCAAATGGAAATCAACCACTTTTAGAATCCCAAAGCACAATCCCTGAAACCTGCACTTTCTGGAAGAAAGTCTTAAGCAAAACAAAAGAATCGTATGCATAATATATGAATGTTGCATCTATATATTATTTTGCATTTTAGAACACATTTTCATAATTAAGTAATGACCCTTGAAATTTGGTATAAACATGTAAATCAGCTCTGCTTAATCTAATTCTTATCTTCCTCTAATTAATGGATTAGCGTATTTAACTGTGAGTAGTATATGTATGTAGCTTTGTGTGTTTTTCCAATCACTTTCTGATGATAAATCATGAATTGTCCTATGTTAAAAACCCCGTAAGGTTATCGATTGATGATGATTGACAGGTGTTGGTGGATTTATGCTAAAAACATGTGAATATACACAATCTATTGATTGATTATCGATTAAATTTAGCTTTTAATTCAGTCTGTATTGAACACAATTAACAATCGGTCATGTAGAGCACGATGGAGGGCCTACAGTAGCCTAATATTTACATAAAACTACCGAAAACCGTAAACTTTGCCAATAAATGACATGATGATGTTTTTTGGCTTCCTTCTCTCCCTCGTGCTTCGTCTTATATTATTATCTGGAAGGAAACAAAATACTAATTAACTATAATTTGACCCAGTTCAGAATCCAAATCATTTTGAGAATCAATGGGATTTGAACCTGGGTCATTATTCATTAAATTAAGTGGCAGAACCGTGAGATTTTGATCTTGATGAGCTTCATGAAGGTGGGTTAAGGGAATATCATTAACGGGAATTGTCATATTCATAAAGGGTTTGTTGGTGGCCATGGTCCAGCGTTGACGAGGTGCCTCAATTCCTAGGGGGTGGGGTAGCTGGGGGGATAACATCGCCAATATTTATTATTGGAACTTGAGGTAGGCTGTTGCGTCTTTCAGTGGGATTACGCTTCCACAGAATTGATGCTACGTTTCCAGATCCAGTTCTTGCTTTGTACTTTTTCCACAGCTTCCAGCAGTAATTTCCAACAACAAATGCAAACAATATATACAATATAACTGATGTTATATTGTTAAACTGTCCATCTATAATCATAAGAAAATGGGTAAGTAATATTTCAATGTAAGTATATAAAATGAAACCAAACAAAAACCTGTTGATGATGATGATGATGCTGGAGCTGCTGTTGTTGTTGTTGCATCATACATGTTGCAAAATGATTCCAATCCGGGTGTAAGAGAGGAGTACAAGTGTCCATCCAATTCGGACACACAAACAGTCATCCCTTTCGTCACTTCGGCAAAATAGCACAGGTTGGATAGACACCCACGACAATCGAAGTTAAATGTAGAGCACTATAATTAAAATATAATTAATAGAAACTACATATAATACACACTATAATTATGATAAACTATAATTTTTTTGTCATTACAGGCACTGGAACTTCCATTTTTAAATAATTATCTGGAACTGGACCTGGAAACGTGACTGACCTCTTGTCCTTTCATCCATATGTTCCTTTGACCGTGTGTACAGTCTTGCCTCTGTGCACAAACTCCGCAAATGTGCAAAAAATAGCGACTCCGTGTCATCCTCAAACAATAAAAACATACATTTTATATATTAGTATGCACTTTGGTAAACGTATGAACTTTGGTAAGCGTTTGTAATTGTAATTAGTACTTACCTCTTTTGCGCAGGTAAACCGAACGGGTACATATTCAAACATTGCAGTTGTTGAAAATGTACATGGGTTTTGATTAATTTCTTCAACAGGTTGAACGGTAGGGTATGTTAAGTCGGTGTATCTGGTTGGCACGGTGGATGAATGTATCTCGGTGTAAATTGGTGATGGAACTGTAGATGAAGGTGGTTCTGTGTAAATGGATGGTGGAACGGTGGAAATTGGCAACTCGGTGTAAACTGAATGTGCTTCGGTGTAAAGGATGGCTGAAACAGTGGAAGAAGGCAATTCGGTGGAAATTGATGACTCGGTGTAAATTGGTGATATAACTGTAGATGAAGATGGTTCGGTGTAAATGGATGATGGACCGGTGGAAATTGACAACTCGGTGTAGAATGAAGGTGTTTCGGCGTAAAGGACGGGTGGAACGGTGGAAGAAGCTAATTCGGTGGAAATTGACGACTCGGTGTAAATTGGTGATATAACTGTAGATGAAGATGGTTCGGTGTAAATGGATGGTGGAACGGTGGAAATTGACAACTCGGTGTAGAATGAAGGTGTTTCGGTGTAAAGGACGGATAGAACGGTGGAAGAAGCTAATTCGGTGGAACTTGTCAACTCGGTGTAAATTGGTGATTGAACTGTATATGAAGGTGGTTTGATGTAAATGGATGGTGGTAAGGTAGAAACTGACAACTCGGTGTAAATGGAGGGTAGAACTGTAGATGAAGGTGGTTCGCTGGAAATGGATGATGGAACGGTGGAAATTGGCAACTCGGTGTAGATGGGTTGTGTTACTGTATATGATGGTGCTTCTGTGTAAAGGACGGGTGGAACGGTGGAAGAAGGTAATTCGGTGGAAAATGTCAACTCGGTGTAAATTGGTGAGGGAAATGCATATGAAGGTGGTTTGGTGTAAATGGATGGTGGGACGGTGGAAGAAGGTAATTCGGTGTAAATGGTTGGTGGAACTGTTGATGCAGGTATGTCGGCGTGAATACGTAGTGGAATGGTGGAAAGTGGCAACTCGGTGTAGATGGGTTGTGTTACTGTATATGATGGTACTTCGGTGTAAATGGGTGGTTGGTCGGTGGATGATGGTAATTCAGTGGAAATGACTGGTGGTACAGAGGATGAAGGTGATTCATTGGAACTAAGTGGAACTTTGGAATAAGGTGGAACGTTAGTAGAACGTGATTCAGCGGAACTGGACGCAACTTTTGAATAAGGTGATTCAGTAGAACTCGGTGGAACTTTTGAATAAGGCGAGTCAGTAGAACTCGGTGGAACTTTTGAATAAGGTGATTCAGTAGAACTCGGTGGAACTATGAAATAAGGTGATTTAACGTAAATATGTGGAATTTTGGTAGAAGTTGATTCAGTGAAAGCTGGTGGTACGATGGAGGAAGCTAAGACAAATTCATTTGCAGGTAGTGGTCCATCTTTGCCAATCAAATTGGGTTCATCGATTGTAACTGGATGCAATTGTGCAGTCCTTTCATCTTCATACACTTGCAATAGAAATAGTATATATGTAGCAATAAAAATGTATTTTTGATTTTGTCCATTTAACCACAATTATCAACACACGTTTCATATATCATAAAGCGCTTACCTTCTAAAATCACCCGTGCGTTTGAGCACTGCAAGAGGTTCGAGGCTGTCATCAAAAGGTCTAAATCGAATTTTTTTCTCTGAGACATGCATATCCCAGTCCCATATGTCGTTATCCCAAAAATGCATTCGGGTTGTACAATGCAGAGTCCACAAGACCTAAAATTTATGCAGCAAGAGGTCCCTCCGAAGAGGTACGCCAATAGAAGAAATCGTTTCAAGAGCATTTTGTAAGTGTTATGAAGCCGACAAATTTCAGAATGCAAATGAAGAATTAATTAGTGTAAGTGGTTCCTTATAAGTCGCGTCTTGATAATAAAATCTTTATGGAACATTTTAATGACGGATGTAGACAAATATCTTTATGATGTAATATAAAAAAAAGGTAGTTTATTCTAATGATTGTAAATGTAAATGACAAATGTAAAACATGTGTAATATGGTAGCCATTCAGCGTTTTGGATGAGCAGCATCCATGTGCTCTTTGCGACTCCCTGCAGTATCGAAGAGTAATCCACATTTACGGCACTGGTATTTATGTTTTTTGCCATGACATTTATCCCTATAAACATCATAGATTCATAAGTGTTTATGTAAAACCCCCTATAACAATAAAACGTTAAAGGTAAAGTATATTTACTCGTGTTCCCTTAGTTGTCGGTAAACCAATGTCTTCTTGGGACACATGTCACATTGGAATGGGCCCCGAAAATGCGGACCTTGACGGATATGCCTTTTTAATATGTCAACCCTTTTAAACGGCCTATAAACAACGTACATCAAAATTATATGTTTGTCCAAACTAAAAGGGTAAAGTAGAGTTCCGTTTAGGTTAGGATTTTAACAGGAGTATTGCATGTAAAGACATGTTTAATTGTTATCATTGATATATATGTACAAAAAATAAAATAATACACATGCTAAAGTCATAGCATAAACGGAATCTACTTTACCACAGTTTAGTTTGGAGAGACATATATTTTTAATATTGTTACTATGCCATTATTGTCGTGTGTTACCGTGGGCATAAAATATGCGGACATTTAAATGGTGGTAAAGGATGACTTTTGAGAGAACGTCTGGCTGCACGCATAATTCCTTCCACATCATAATAGTCAAACGTTTGTTGGTCAGGGTTGGACGTAGATGGAAGCGTGGATGCAGCACTATTTGAGGAAGTGTCTTGGTTGGGTGATTTGGTTGTTTTCCGTTTTTTTGTAACAACGGGAACCAGAGGGTCATCCGAGTCAGAAGAGGATTGATCAGAAGGTACGTATTCGCTTCCGTCAGTAGAGTTATTATCCAACTGTTGACTACCGATAGGAACACTCAGTTGTTTTCCGTTCTTTGTAACAACGGGAACCAGAGGGTCATCCGAGTCAGAAGAGGATTGATCAGAAGGTACGTATTCGCTTCCGTCAGTAGAGTTATTATCCAACTGTTGACTACCGATAGGAACACTCAGTGGTTCGTTTTCTTCAGTCTGATGACCACCAATCTGTACAATTAATGATTCAGCCGATCCTGGACGCGTAGTATCCTGATCGTTCGGCTGATCATCTGTCTGCCGATTTCGGGTGTTGTTTGTTTCCTCCAGACCTTTTCTGTCAGGCTCTGCGTCCGATTTTTCGTCTTCTGATTGCTGCTGAACTACATTTTCCCCATTTGAAGATTCCGGAGGTAGCTGCTGTTGAGTACCTTTATCATTTGAAAGTTGTATTTTAGTTGACGGATTAGTGATTCGAACTGGTACAGCGGACGATTGAGATGTACCCGGAATTGCTGGGTTCGATGATTCAGAAGTGTTTCGAATTGGTTGATTGGTTGATTGAGAAACGTTTGGATTTGTAGTAGGTGGTTGCTCAATCCCTGATATGTTGACAAGGCTAAATAAACCTCGAGAATGCATGTACTAAAACGAAACGTAATACAACATGAAACTGTTGTCTATTTGGTTGTTGAAGTATTAAGGCTGTGATTTTTGGAAGTAACCGTTAAACTCGATACGCAGTAACATCAATAATTCTTTGACGTATTACCGTTAAATCAAAATACAACTGTCACTCATAATGTGCTACTTATTTAAACAGTAAAATGTTCAAAGTGTTAGTGACATTACTGTTATCGAGTTTTGCAATTATCCAATAATCACAATGCCTGAACGTAAACGTGTTGACCAATTACCAATTCTTGATATATTTGTCTTGTCATTTCAGATCCTTGTAGAATGATATGCTCATTGACCCCAATGTATTGGGTTGCATAAATATATGCATGCGGCAAACCATGCTCCCAGACGACGTAATAACTGCAGTTCCCGCGATCACCAACCATTATGAATCGGGAAATATTTCCCATCGAGGAAGCATCAATAGCTAAGCTGTGAGAGATTTCAATTGCCGGTGTTAAAATCGCAATATCACGGTGGGCCAAGGGAAATTCATGTCTACGAATTACTTCTCCGCAATACTCGACAATCAATTCATCCTTCTCAATGGGGACGGATGTGTAGACTCCCTTTATTCTTCTATTTTCAATCAAAAGGCCAAGTCTTGCAGCGTTCTTCCAGTCAAATTTCGTCACTGGTGGGCTGTACGCGTTGATGCATGTTACATTTCTACAACGGCTTGGGATGCAATTGGAAGTGCCACAAGACCTTGGGATATTCAGCAGATTTGACTGCGTGAATTTTATAATATTGTCGGACGATATGAAATCTAGAAAACATTAAATATGAGTACTACAGGTGCATAATCCTAAGACGTATACTGAAATTAACTAGTTTTGTTATATAATCACGATGTGCGCAAGCTCATAGTATACAGACGCGAGCATCACTAATATTAATAATGTGAGCATGAATGCAGAGTTCATGTATGTATTAATTGTGTATTTAAACTCGTCTGATGGACGAACAGCATCATACATAATAATTATATATATACATACTAAATGTATATATATACGTTATCACGCTTACTTTTGTCCGTCAATTAGACGAACAGACGCCTGCGTCACACATATTAATACAATACATGTTGAAATTAATAATGTGTATTAATGTGTATTTAAATCCGTCAGACTGACGGACAGACAACAACATCGTACTTAATAACTGTATACACATACATACAAAATTATATATGTAACTATTTTCGTGTTCATTTGCATACGTTATTTAGACGGACAGACGCCTGCGTCACACATATTAATACAATATACGTTTAAATTAATAATGTGTATTAATGTGTATTTAAATCCGTCAGACTGACGGACAGACAACTACATCGTACTTAATAACTGTATACACATGCATACAAAATTATAAATGTATAAATTTTCGTGTTCATTTGCATACGTTATTTAGACGGACAGACGCGTGCATCACACTTTGTAATAGTATGAATATAGTAATGCAAAGTTTTGTGTATACAGACAGACGGATCTGACACACGATAATGTACACCACTCGTACTATACGATCGTGTAAATAATATAAACAAGCACTTACTGCTGGTAAGCCTATTATTCAGTGGCCCAGTGATGTCCATGATAAAATTTAAAAGCAGTAGCCAGGAATGTGTTAATGCAAGGAAAGCGAAATAGCGACTGTCGACTACCTACTTATTTTGAAGTAAAATGCCGAAAGCAGAAACGCATTTACATGGGCATAATTCACTTACCTCATCTTAAAGTCCAGCCAAAATATCATAAAACACAAGACAAACTTATGTCTGTCTTTGCATTATGAATGTTTGTCACAAAAAAGTAATGAACTTTACATCATCATACCCACATCTCAAAGCATGAAACAATTATGAAAAGTACGTCCTGTTTTAACATCCTTACCCATGTAAGCATTTATCATTCTAAGATCGAGTAATTATCTTAGCACTTTGACAAATAAATTGCTCTGCTCTGATAATAACATATCACAGCAGAGCGAATACATTCTCTTCTTAAAGCAATCATAATGATCGTCTTGCCCTGCAGTGAGAATAACACTTTTATGACAGCAGAGCTAATCTATTCTCTTCATAATGCAATCATAATGAGCGTTCTGCTGTGATACATTTATCACAACAAAGCGAATCTACAGTAAACATGATGGATGATGGGCGTATATCACACATCATCAAAACAGGACGTCTGCAAAAAAGACAACGCACTCTAATTCCTACCAAATGCGTACATTTTCGTTTCACATACGACATAAATATAATACTAGATTTATGCCCAATATTGCATTGCCTGTAACATTTCAAAAATCGTTGCATTTTGTGTGAGTCACACCTGTCAATCATCATCAATCGATAACCTTACGGGGTTTTTAACATGGGAAATGCGACAGGATATTGATAAAGTGATTAGAAATCAAGTAAAAGCTACACACATATACTACTAATGGGCACTTACATGAAGAAAGAAGACAGTGAGCAGGTGAAACCGGAGCATGATTCCACTCGGATAACCCATCATTCCGGTTGAGATTACCATCTCGAGCTCACGCACATATCTCATTACCACGTTATTTACGTGATAATCAATAATCACTTTTAGTCTAAAGAACTAAAGTTTGTGAATAGTGATAAGAGTGTGAATCAAATAAATCCAGCAAGATACTTCATCGCCTCTCACATGAACTTTTGACACGTAAGCCGCTTACTTTACGCATAAGGAAAGTTTCACGTTTAATGATTCTGACTTTGTTTGTTAAATATATTTATAATCCTTGCGATTCATAATAGATATAGTCTTTATAGGTATTCTTGTGAGTTGCATATTTAAATAATTTTAACATATTAGCAAATATTAGCATATTTGAATAAATTCACCGAGCTTCCATGTTACTTACCGAATTCTAAAGCATATTATTTTTGTAAGTTAAGAAAATGCTGATTAGTTTAGAAAATTTGGAGAGTTAAACATAATATGTGTTCTTTGGAGTAACTTCGGGTGGTTCAAACCTAGGCATATCGAAACATATTTTTTCAGGCGAACCGTAACCTTTCCTTTCCGAACCTATGAGGATTATTATTAGTTTTCGTGATAAAAAAAGTGTTGTCCACATAGAAGTATTTCAGTCAGTAGTGCTCAGGATCCTAATTAGGGTCCCTGGCAAGGACCCTAATTAAGGTCCTTGAGACCCTAATTAGGGCCCTGGAGCATTTTCTTTTATGAAAATAAGTTTGTAACAAAAAG
>JAANSM010004618.1:0-11091 GCA_036850725.1 Orchesella villosa
CTTCATGTTCTAATATTTCCAAATCCGGTTTTATATCCTCATCATCATCATTATTGTCCCCTTCAGCTGTGGCTTGGTGACTTTTTTGAGTTTGAGTGTCCAAAAATTCAGAAGTTTGTCCACGTTTTTGAAAACCTAGAATTGAAAATGAATCAGCAAATCATGTTTTTATTCTTGAAGTCAATCAACAATCAAGTTACGTTTATAAGTCATAATTTGTAAGTTGTGAACTATTAAAAATTAATCGAATTAGATTGACAATTGAATTGAAGATGTAAGACTAACATTGCAAAACAATTTCACTCCGAAGTTTCTCCACTTTTCCAATCCGTCCTTTATCTCCTGACAAAAGAAACGTCAAAGATGAAGACACAACCTTCTCCGATTTTACACTCGATTCCTTGATAAGATTCCCCACCTCCTCTAACTTGGCTGAGAGGCGGATCTCTGCCTCAAGCAGTTCCTTATAAATCTTAAAAACTTTCGAAACTTCTGTTGCGCACAACTCACAAACCAATTCAATTTTCACTGATTGGTTGTGATCTCCACCTCCACCAACACCAACACTATTATCTTTATATTGACCATCTTCAACTGGAGTAGAAAGGTCACTGTCAGATACTGCTAATTGCAGGTATTCAGTAGCAAAAGTAATAAACTTTTTGTAGATTTGAGGTGGTGTTGTGTGTCCTCGTGACTCGAGCAATTGCTCTGTTTCCTTTGTGAATTTGAATTGTTTCAAGCAAATGAAACAAACGTGTTTTACTCCTTTTACAGTCGACATGGTCAATGGATACTGGTCAAGTGTCCAGTGCTCATTGATTGGTGACAACTGACAAGTTAGCTGGACACTGGTGACTGGACGACGGACAAGCTTGCATTTGCAAGGCAAACGAAAATGTGAATGCAAAACAAAACAATATTCTCATTCCCATTGCATTGCCAACTATTGACATCGACTTTTTAGTGTTTAGAGGCGAAAGGAAGGGTAAGGATGTTGAAAGGATCCCTCTTCTTTTTGGGGTAATGAGATTCTACGGTGTATTTAAGTAGATATTTACCCTTCGGCACACATTTTTACTAAAAGCTGCATTATTTCTGAGTTTATTTGATTCTTGAGTCTAGCCAACTCTTTCATCTTTGTTGTCAAATGTCACTGACGCTTTAGGAAATCATACCATGATTTTGTGAACCTAGAAAACAACCAATGTATTATTATTAATTTAATCCAAGTTGAAGTTCTGAATTAATCCCTGCTACTGGTCGATTGTCGTTGGCGTTATTCATATTCTCCCTTATTAAATGAGGCAGAGGCCGAGTGTCTTTTCATTTTCCATAATATGAAATTTACTGATTTAGTGATTATTCCATTATCCTCTATTTCTACTCCAAGTCAACTATGAATGAGCCTATGAAAAAATAGTTTATGGTACTGCCGGCTACGTCTTAGGAAAATTTCGGCGATGCGCGATGTCTAATTAACCCGGATATATACGTATATTAATAAACGTTCATAAGAAACGGCAAATTAAGAGTTTTATTTGCTTTTTATCAATATATCAATGATTATTTTAAACTCTAATATTAAGTAGTATTTCTAATACATGAAGCACTAGTATAATAGTGATAACAAGAAATTTACTCTTATTTTTCAACAAGGTCATGGTGAAATATTATTCTTTGATTCCAAAATATAACGAAAGATCGACATTTCAATAAAGAAAAATATTCGCTAGGGAGACAAAATATTATACATTTTGTTTAATTTGTATTCCGTCCGTCCAATAAGAAATTGCGTCTACGCAATTTGAGCCTACATGCTCAAATATACTGGATGAGAATTCAGTAAAAACTTAGGATAGGACAGAAATATTTAGGATCGCTAGGATGGGATCCTTCATCTGTTTATCGAAGAACCGGTACATTTTTCAAACAGTGAAAACGGATGTACGAAAGCCAACCTCAGTACTTTTTCTTCACTCATTATATTTGTATGTATTGTACAATTGTCAGTTTCATTGGCATGAATTATCGGCATGAATGCATTGTTTAATAATGTTTATGGAGTCACAAAATGTTGATCAAATGTACGTGTATATTCATCATAATTCCAGTAACAACTAATTATATCAATTCTTACTACAACAGGCATTATAACAAGACATTTCCCAATAACGTCAAGGTAAACCCAATTGATTCGAATTCCTATTATCGTTTTTATTAAGGCACAAACAGAGAACCAAATTGTGAGTAAATTCATATAAAATCATATTTTATTTCATATTTTAGCAATTAAGCAAATAAATTATTGCTACAAGTAGCTAACCATTGTCATATGAATATTAACGCACATACCTAGAATTTACGATGAATATTAATATTGAGTATATGAGTAAATTTAAACCACACATATATTCATTTTCATACAGCAGTTGACATTATGACTTGCCGACTTGCGCCAACTGACGTTGGTCTTCTACTCTCCCACTTTTATGCTTAAACACAGAAGCATTAAAATTATTCCCTGGCGGCTATTATAATATCTTCTCACGTCCAACTCTAACATTCCTTCAAAACTATAGTCCAAACACTCTTCAAAACTCTCCATGTATTTGTTTATGCATCAACGTCCATCGCTTTCCACATGACGAGATGAGTAAAACCCAATTTATGGTTTTGGTTGAAATATGTTCCATGCTACTCTTCATACAATTGCTAGCTTTAATTAAAGCCTATTGTCTTATTTGTATAACAGAATCGCACCTCTGCGAGCGGAAATTACATTTTCTTGAACAAACAGCTCCGAAACTTACATCACACTTTAGGCAACAATACTCCATTTGCGCAAGTCATTTGCAGTCAGAGCTCGGGCCCCTAACTAGCGGCCCTGGTTGGACCTCTAATTAGGGTTCCGGGATCCCTAACTAGAGGCCTAAGGAATTTACTACTACTACAAAGCATTTTCAAGAATAATTTAAAGATATTTATTTTAATTTAAAAAATTCCGGCTGGTCATCCAACAATAGGGAACAATTCAAGCTATTTTATGAGACATTTTCCAAATTTGTAGGACGTCATACAATAAAATAAAACTCAGTGTCCTCATATTTTGAGATTTAAAAATCCATACATAAAAACTTCCACGGTGAAATTTTTTTTACGGCAGGATGGAAAATTCCTCAACTTAATCTAATTTATAAATTTTAATTGTTTTGGACCCCGAGCTAAGGGTCAAGGACTTGGACCCTTAGTTAGGCGTCCGAGAACTGACTGATTTTCTAGAATAGTACTAACCCATACCCGTTGAAAAATTGAAACTACTTACCTAGTTGACAAAATGCCACGACAGGATGCAAGTCTCATAAGTTTCTAAAGGAAGTATAAACTCCATATTTGCATGTCGGATAAATATTTGTCTTTAAACCGATAAACACAACCATCCAGTAGGACAGCAAACACTATAAAAACTCAGTCTCTCAAAAACTCACTTTACGTAAATTTATATCATTACACTTATAGCCTCCTGTGTCTTTAGCTTTTGATTGTATTTTTAAACAAACCTATATTCATCATAATTATTTGACTCTAATAATTTTCAATATGGGTAACCTAACCATTAGGAACTACATCGTAGTCTACTTATTACAAACACTTTTAATGCAAAAACCTTGTGTAAACTGTGCCCCAACCAAAGCGAAAACCAACGATCCAAAGTTGTTTACTGGTTCATTTGAGCATATATTAAAGGAAAGCTCTCCATTTCTCAAGCATTCCACAAATTCATTAAAGTATGTGAACAACACCAAAAACCTTGGAAAAACCGGCACAATCGTCAATTTGAAGGAGTACCTGCAGCCGTTTGAGAGCTGCCTTGTCCACATCACGTTCTTTAATGACTTCAATGTAGAAAAGAGCTTAGAACTGCCCGTCATTCTTCGTGGTCTTCAACCAGCCCTATCTATAAACAAATGGGGACGTGGAACGGTTTTCATGAAACCAAATCAGTTTCCTTTAAACGCCACAGAAGAAAAGTCTCCTCAATTTACCACATGTCAATTATCAACGGTTCTCTATTCAAAGTCATGCGTAGAGCTGGATTATCAACGATTCACCATGCAATCCAAGCCATGGAAATGCGAAGTCATAATATCTGTTCACCCTCCTCCATTCTTTTTTCACGAGCTGCCATACTCGCGGTCGTTAGCAAATACGAACGTTTTATTTCCAAAAGTATTTAGTACCAAATCCTTCCATGGGAAGCAACGTGGTTTGATTGGGCAACTTCCCTCATTTAAATCAATAAATATATTGGTGCCGCGGAAACTTATTGACAAGGATATTGAATTGTGGATAAAGTCCATTTCTACAGATGATGATCAAGTCAGATATGCTAGACGCGACGTATTTGTTGTAATGGAGACAGTGCAAATAATGCCGGGAAATAAACTGGAACGCTCATTTGCAAAAATAGTTTCGGCTTCTGTTGTCATACTAAATCCAGATTCGCACAGCGGCAGCAAACACAAAAGACAATTAAAATTGTATCCGTTAAATGTCATTAAACGTGACACTTCGGTTTTCTTACAGCAGCTCATAAGGAACTCAGAAAAAGGCGAAATGTTTTGGAACATGCTCTTTTTTTTCTTTAAACTCTTCGTAAAAATAACAGATACTTCGCCCAATGAAAGTTTCAAGAGAATTTGCAAAGCCTTATCAGAAAATTCAAGAATTTTATTGGTGAATACTAAAACAAATAAGTTTTCATTAATTGATGCCCAATTTAAAATTTGGAAGGACATATTTGAGAACTACACCATGATCGTTAATTACATTCGACTTGAATGTGATGAGCAAGGTAACCCTAAATACCAAATTGATGAAACACATGTACATTTTGAAATTATTCAAGACGTGCGGGTAATTTTTCAAAACGAAGATGCTGGTGACAACAGCTATACTCCTATATTTGTTGCAAACCCTTCCAAATCTCTAACATTTGTGAGCTGTGGAGCAGAGCCAATGCAAACTTTTGCATTTATGGAATTGTTAAACGTATTTGATCCATTTATTTGGATGTGGATTCTTTTACTTTTGCTCATACTTATGCCCATTTTCCTTACTTTTTGTGAGTACACTGATTGGATTATCAAGCAGAATGAGAATGCCGAAACATTTTTGTCATTGAAAATATTTCTTCAGCCTATTCGGCTCTTGCTTGAGCAAGGTGGAGCGTACACGACGAAGCAAGGAAGTATTCCCTCACTCAAACCGTTTCTTGCAGGTGCACTAATGGCAGCAATCGTGTTATCAAACGCTTACAAAAATGATAACGTCTATAACATGATTGCGCCAAGAAAGTTTATACCATATACACAATTTGAGCAACTTGAAGCTGCAGATTTCAATGTGTACACGAGAATCAATACTGAAAACAATCACAATCAAAAAGATCGGATGTTAGTTTTGAAAGAAGTGTATCGTATGGGAGAAACTGTACACGAAATTAATGGCCATATCCGAAATTGGCATTCAGAAGTTCTTTTTCATTTTCAGAAAGCCAAAAGCAGAAAATTTGATACGACGTTGATGCAAAAAGTTGTAAATCGTTCAAAATTACCAGATGATGCGGTAGCTATCCTTCAAGCTACAATGGCTAACATCAACTTTAAAAGAGAAATATTTGATTACTTGCAAAATAAGAGCTTCTACGAACGCTTACAAAAATGCAACAGAGTGGCCGTAGTTGTGCCCGATGTGATAGCTCGTCAGTATTTGGGGATGTTGCGCAAAGAAGGTCTAAAGCATAGCTCAATTGCTAGTTCAGCTCTTTTCCAAGATGGGATGGGATTTTATCTGTGTGGTTGGATTCCAAATCGACTAATTCGCAGGTTGGAGGGCTTACAAGGCTCTGGAATTCTGAACAGATTGAATAATATTTATAAAGCGGTCAGGCAAATGCATGTGAGCGGTGGACAATTGAATCAGGAGGTGCCAGCTATGGGTGGAAATATTATTGTTATATTTGCTGTTCTTTGTGCAGGCTATGTTTTGGCAATCCTAATCTATTTTACTCAAATGGGAATTTCGATGTACAGTCGCATTTGTTTACTGGCAAGTGCAATGTGGGGTGCCTTGCGGCCTTGCATTGTATATATGCTGAGAAAACGAAATTAAATATACCGAAAGAAATGAAGGAGGAAACACTGAATACTATATTGCCATAGTTATGTCGTTCAACTACAAAAAAGACTTGAATTCTCTGAAGCAAATAATGTACTACGTACAATGAAGGTCATTGATAATATAATGCTCAGAATCGGATTCTTATGCCGTCGACAACGTCACATATTTACAGTTACCAGTATATCATAAACCCAGTATACTATCTCGTGTCTGTATGTATGACTATGTCGCGCTAGTGTAACTACCTCTCGAGGAATCTAGTTGACAATAAACTATTATTATTATTCTGATGGTGATTTTAAACTGCTGTCAATACTTGCTACTACCTCAGTATAGAACCCTGCGCCACTTCAACGCCGTCACCGGTTTAATGTACATGCGATTATTTTCATTCTTATCGTCACTGGAGTGCATAAAATTGAAACCGTTTATAATCGCCTTTTTTAAATTTGCGCGCGAGGAGATTATTTTCTGAACCGCTTATAATCGTCAGGGTAGCTAAAAATCGGCTAGGGTGAACGCAATTACTGTCGATATAATGTTGACGATGAATTGGAAAGGCGACGAAATGGTTAACTACCACAAAACATACGCTTTCGCTTTCCATAGCCATATGTTACAAAGTGCTGCCTGTTTAATACCTAAATGCGCAATGTAGGCATTTTTATATTGCTTTTTGGAGGCATGAACGTTTGTTGTCCGACAAAATCTATATTGTTTGCCTGAAATTCAACATCGAACAGAACATATTTTAGCTTATAGTAAGCACGAAAAGTTGCACAACTATAGCTAAGAACGATGGAAGTGTAAGTAGATGTAAATTCTGAAAACTATTGGACAGCTTCGCAAAATCGTTCTTAGCTGTAGTTGTCCAACGTTTCATGCTTACAATAAAAGCTAAAATATGCTCTACGTTGAATTTCAGCAAGCAAAATGTTCATGGCCAGTTTAATATGTCGAACGGAAATATGGTTTGTCCAACATTAGAGAACCCCTAAATCTGCATGGAAATGCCTGCATTCGTAGTGAGGTTTTAAAAAGGCAACCCTTTATAAGATAGCTTTGCACGAAGTAATGAGATAAAATAATGGGCTATATTTCTCGAGTGTATAAGCTAGTATGAGTTAAAACTGGAGGAATTGGTAAACCTATGCATATAAACCTATGCATTTAATAAAAACTTGACAGGATGTATGTCCGGCTAACCTAGATTCTAACTCTAAGCAGTATTCAATGCGCATATACGAGTGTCGCTTCTATTCTTGCAAAGCCACTCTTACATCTGTATTCACGTCCTAAATAGCAACGAAAAGTATAGTTCCGTCTTGCAACACCGCAGAGAAAACCTTTGTATGTATGTATTTATGGGTCCCCTGACAGAGCAAACCCATAAATATATACTTTTCATATCTCATCAAGGACTGCCAAAAAATTGCGTTCAGCTATAATAAACCAACTAGTTTTTTGACAATTTCATGGAATTTCTCATATAATTCCCAATGTTCATAGTTGCTTATCTCTGCTGAGCGGATATTAGATTTGGAAAGAAAGAGATACTATATTCATACTTACTACTGAAGAACCCACAACTCAGCCTAAAAGTTTGAGTCTTCAATATTAGACAACAGCGAATACTCCATTTGTGCAAGTCAATTTGCAAAATAATGCTGAACCATACCCGTTGAAACTAATTATCTAGTAAGTAAAATGGCATGACACGATGCGAGTCTGATAAGATTTTAAATGCACTATAAACTCCGTATTCCAATGTTAGCTAAAACCTGTCTTTAAACCATTAAACACAACCATCCAGTGGAACAGCAAACAGCATAAAACTTGAGGTTCTCAAAAAATCATTTTATGCAAATTTATATCATTAGACTTATAGCCTCCTGTGTTTTTAGCTCTTCAATATATTTCTATACACACATACTGATCATAACTAATTGATTCTAATAATTCTCAAAATGGCTAACCTAACTATAAGGGTCTATGTCGTGATCTATCTGTTACAAGAACTTTTAATACAAAAACATTTTGTAAACTGTACCCCAACCAAAGAGAAAGCCAACGATCCAAAGTTGTTTACTGGTTCATTTGAGCGTATCATAAGCGACAGCTCCCCATTCCTCAACCATTCGAGAAATTTATTAGAGTATGTGAACAAAACCAAAAACCTTAGAAAAACCGGCCCAATCGTCAATTGGAATGAGTATCTGCAGCCGTTTGAAAGTTGCCTTGTCCACATCACATTCTTTAATGACTTCCATTTTGAAAAGGGCATAGGACTACCCGTCATTCTTCGTGGTCGTCAACCAGCCTTATCTATAAGCAAATGGGGACGTGGAAAGGTTTTCATGAAACCAAAACCAAATCAGTTTCCTTTAAACGCCACAGAAAAAAAGTTTCCTCAATTTACCACATGTCGATTATCAACGCTTCCCTATCCAACGTCATGCGTAGAGCTGGATTATCAACGATTCACCATGCAATCCAAGCCATGGACATGCGAAGTCATAATATCTGTTGACCCACCTCCATTCTTTTTTAACGAGCTGCCATACTCGCGGTCATTAGCAAGTATAAAAGTTTTGTTTCCAAAAGTATTTAGTACCAAATCTTTTCATGGGAAGCAACGTGGTTTGATTGGGCAACTTCCGTCATTTAAACCAATAAATATATTGGTGCCGGGGAAACTTATTGACAAGGATATTGAATCGTGGGTAAACTCCGTTTCTAATATTGATGGTCTCTTTGGATATGCTAGACGCGACGTATTTCTTGTAATGGAGACATTGCAAATAATGTCGGGAAATAAACTGGAACACTCGTTTGGAAAAATATTGTCGGCTTCTGTTGTCGCACTAAATCCACGATTATACAGCGGCAGCAAACACGAAGGGCACCTTAAATTGTATCCCTTGCATGTCACTAAACGTAAAACTTCGGATTTTATACAGCTGCTTACAAGAGACTCAGAAAAAGGCGAAATGTATTGGAACATACTCTTTTTTTATTATCACCACTTCGTAAAAATATCAGATATTTCAGTCGATGAAGGTTTCAAGAGAATTTGCCACACCTTATCAGAAAATTCAAGAATATCATCAGTGATTACCGAAACAAATAAGTTTTCACTAATTGATGCCCAATTTAAAATTTGGAAGGACATATTTCAGAACTATACCATGATGATTGATTATATTAGACTTGAATGTGATATGCAAGGTAACGCTAAGTACCAATTGGCTGAAACAAATTTTGGAATTAGTCAAGACACATTGGTACTATTTCAAAACGAAGATGCTGTTAACAACAGCTATTTTCCTATATATGTTGCAAACCCTTCCAAATCTCTAACATTTGTGAGCTGTGGAGCGGAGCCAATGGAAACCTTTGCATTTTTGGAATTGTTAAACGTATTTGATCCATTTATTTGGATGTGGATTTTATTACTTTTGCTCATATTTATGCCCATTTTCCTAAATTTTTGTGAGTACGCTGATTGGGTTATCAAGCAGAATGAGAATGCAGAAGCATATTTCTCATTAAAAATATTTCTTCAGCCTATTCGACTCCTACTTGAGCAAGGTGGAGCGTACACGATGAAGCAAGAAAAAATTCCTTCACTCAAACCGTTTCTTGCAGGTGCACTAATGGCAGCAATCGTGTTATCAAACGCTTACAAAAATGATAACGTGTATAACATGATTGCGCCAAGAAAGTTTATCCCATATACACAATTTGAGCAACTTGAAGCTGCAGATTTCAATGTGTACACGAGAATTAATATTGAAACCGGTTTAAAGAAAGAGTATCGGATGTCTAAGGTGAAGGAAGTGTATCACATTGGAGAAAATCCACATGTAATTTATGGAAATCACCAAAATTGGCATTCAGAAGTTCTTTTTCATTTTAAGAAAGTCGAAAACAGAAAATTTGACACGACAATGATGCAGAAAGTTGTAAATCGTTCAAAACTACCAGATGATGCGGTAGACATCCTTCAAGCTACAATGGCCAACTACGACAAGAATGTAGAAGTACACGATTACATGCAAAATAAGAGCTTAAATGAACGCTTGCAAAAATGCAACAAAGTGGCCTTAATTGTACCCGATCTGATAGCCCGTCAGTATTTGGGGATGTTGCGCAAAAGAGGTTTAAAGCATAGCTCAATATCTAGTTCAGCACTTTTCAAAGATGGGATGGGATTTTATCTGTGTGGTTGGATGTCAAATCGACTAATTCGCAGGTTGGAGGGTTTGCAAGGCTCTGGAATTCGGAACAGAATGAATGATATTTATAAAGCGGTCAGGCAAATCCATGTGAGTGGTGGAGAAACGAATCAAGAGGTGCCAGCTATGGGTGGTAATATTATTGTTATATTTGCTGTTCTTTGTGCAGGCTATGTTTTGGCAATCCTAATCTATTTTACCCTAATGGTAATTTCGATGTACGGTCGCATTTGTCTACTGGTAAGTACAATGTGGGGTGCCATGAAGCCTTGTTTAGTATACACACTGAGAAAACGAAATAAAAGATCCCGAAAGCAATAACAGAGGAAACATTGAATACTATATTGCCATAGTTATGTAGTTCAATTACAAAAAAGACTTGAATTCTCTTAAGCAAATAGAGTACACGTACAATGAAAGTCATTGGTTATATAACGCTCAGAATCAGATTCTTATGCTATCGGCAACGTCACATATTTACAAATACATACATCATATTTTATTGTGCAATAGTGTTTTACATTATACTCATAATATCACAATAAACCAGTAATGTGAATGGGCTAATTACTTAGTAAGATTTTAATAATATAATAATGTTAGTATTCCGTAGGATTGCATGACACTGCACCAATACATGCTAGGATAATAATAATATCACTATGTACAT
>JAANSM010004619.1:0-11089 GCA_036850725.1 Orchesella villosa
TTCAACATGGCCAATGTTTAGCGTAACTTTCAAGAATGAACTACCCGCTAGTCCTAATAAAGAACCAGGAAAAGTTGGGAATGTGAAAAAACTAATAGTTGTCGAAAAAGAAATGCAACCAGCACCGGTGAATCTAGGACAAGGACAAAGTAAAGTCAGCAAATCAAATGTGACTGTCAACGCTGATAAAGTAACTAATTTGAGTAATCATCAAAAACCCGATGTTGATGCGAAATGCCATGAAAAATCCAAGAATGAGGGACTAGTACGTATTGCAGAGTCAAAGAGCAGTGTAGTTACTCCTGCAGGGTCTGCAAAAGGTGCAAGTAGGATTGATGTTATAGAGCCGGACTGGCTGAGGGATCCAGATCCAATTGAAGAAGCTATAACTAAGGATGAGAAGACTGATGCAATGGAAACCGAAGATGAATGCAGAACAGCGGAAAAGCAACAAACTGATTCGGCTGCTAATTTTCCGTCTAAATCAAAATCTGATAATCTAGTCATCGCTGAATCAAACCCGGTGATGTCTGTGGACGTCGGAACTGCTAACACAGTCGATGTACCAAAGCAAGCTATTCAGACAAAGGCAGATGAGGAGGAGGAGGAGGATTGGTAATTCTGCTTGTGTATGATAATTTTATTGAAATTGAGTGTGAGAATTTATTGTTCATGTAATAGTTTAAATTAATTCGATAACTCTATTGTAAGATATAACGTGTAACATGATTTATCACAGTATGTCTAGCCAACAGTCCTCGAGGGTAGTAGATAAGTATTGTCTGCAGTCAGGTGAAAACTGTAATGTATAAACATAAATAATGAATTACAATTTGTTTCTTCTTTTTGTTAAATGTAGTTATTATTTTAATAAAANTTTTTGTTAAATGTAGTTATTATTTTAATAAAAAGTGTGTGAATCAACTGTTTGATTAGTAAACTATACCTTAACACTTTCTATATGCAGGTGACGTAGTGTACGTATTTTGGATAGGGCAAAGTATCCTGTTATGTCCGTTATGCATTGCGCTTGGGGCCAAAATTTTGCTTGATAATCCTTTTGTTTAATCTTTAGTGTACTGAGTTCTGTAAATAAAAATGTGATAAAATATTATTTAGCAATTACGGTGTCACGTTTGAAATGAATTTGATTTGATTTGGGATTATGGCTTCGTTCTTACTAGTTAGATTAGCCAACGATGGAAGTACTTGAGTATCGTCCACCTTGAAATCCAAGTATCTTTCACTCTTGCGAATCTCGTTACAAATTTTTCTATCGACCCCCGTCAGTTGATCATCCACATTAAATCCGTAAATCAAATACATCTCGAAGTACTCCAGATTCTGGAGATAATGGCAAATCGAAGCAAGAATCCTATTTCCATACCCATCCAGTCTCAGCTTGACAAGATTAGGGAAGATTTTAGCCACAATCCCTATGAATTTGTCATCCCTGTACCCACTAAAGCTAATATCCAACTCCCTCATGCTCCTACACACACTTCCATTATTGGCTGGGAAAAAATAGTGAATGAACCCAAAATCATGATAAACGGCCAGCTCTAACTTGAGCGTTTCCAGAACCGGAAATTGATAATGGTACTCAATTGACGGTGTAAACAGGGTGTACACGTTTTTCCACGGCACTGAGATAATCATGTGGAGCATCACAAGTTTTTCCATTCGTGGAAAGTGAATCATTCGAGAATCTTGCATGGAAGAACAGTTTATTTGGAGTTCTTGAAGGGTACCTTTTAAATTCATGAGGAGGAGCTCCACACTCTGAGCACTCACTTCTCCATTTAGCACTGGTAAATGTAGTTTTTTCAACGAGCTTAGTCCATAATCTGCCAATCCTTTCAAAAGATTTTCTCCCACAGAGCCTGGGTACAAGGACACAAGATTTTCTCGTTGAGATCGTGTCAAACAAGTAAAGTACGGATTAGAGTGGCCATCCCCTCCTGCTGAGTTCCATGTCCAGAGTTCATAATGCTTAAGGTTAGGCATTGTGCTAAAAAGATCCTCCAAAAATGACTCTGACCATGCTCCTTCCATCAAAAGCGTACGATCTATCTTTAAATGAGTCAGGAAAATCCATCGTAATGAACAGTCTTGACAAAGTGGATGCGTGGGCTGTTGCTGCTGAGTTTCTTCTACCGTTTCTACTACTGAATTGTCTTTGTTGCATAAGATATTGTTGTCTTTTATCGTATTATCGTTGTTCAGAATTATGCTATTATTATTACTACTGCTACTACTTGTACTACTACCACTACTGCTAATCCTATTGTTAACATCATAGTCATTACAACTAGTTTGACTTTGAGTTTGAGGACTCTCGTTACTTTGCAAGTGACGAGGAGTCATAATTGTTCGAGATTGGAGAAATGAGCTCTGAGTAAGCTTAGTTGGGAGGTTGACAAAATGAATGTATTGAACGTTTGGCATTCCTTGGAGGAAAAATTGTGTAAAATCTCTGGCGGAGAGACTACTATCATTTGGGTAGAAAATCTCGAGTTTCTTCACGTATTGTCCGTATGTCATACTAAAGTCACGTACGATTGGGCGAGAGAAATTTATCCGAGGGTATTGAGCTGTAAAGGAAAAGTCTGTATAAGGAGGTATATACCTTCCCCGGGGTATAGTGGGACTAGGGCTAGAATATTTGTCATTAGAGTTTTCATCTTCTTCATTGTAATCTTGATCTAGTTGAGCTTTCATGAAGGCAGTAAAATTGGCCATTTTTTCGATACAGTTTGGAGAAAAAACTATGCGATGCTTTCTCCTGACGTAGGCACCAGCTTCCGTGTTCCACAACTTGCAGACGAGACGACAAGAACAGAGGTCTTGAATGCTTAGGTACTTTAGTACATTTCTTAGCACCTGGGGATAAAAAACGATTGCATATTTTTTAGCAAATGTATGCAAAATCTTGTGTTCTATAAAAACATATACGTACATAAGTACATATATGGATTTATTACGCAATCATTCATATAAAAAGTTTAGTTTACCAAATCTATCATCAAAGGATTTTGTCCGTCGTATGACTCCGAGTTACTATTATTATCAATGACCAAGTCATCATTCAGTACGTTGGTCAGAATCTTTGAGAATATGTTGAGGACTCCATTTTTCACAGTTTTTGCTGACTCTGTAGCTGTCTCGTTAATACTCTGACAGTACTGGTACCAAAAAAATGCAAAAAAAAAAGCTTTTTGTAGGCATCTAGAAGTTTTCAAACTATATCAGCCGAAAGCTGAACGCTGAACATTTTACTGTACTATACTATAATGGCATAATAATATATATTAAAATACCTGCTCCATCATACGTTCCGGCTCCATCATCTGCATTCTAATGAGGATGTCTTCTGCTGTCTCTACAGCATCCTCAATAGCACTTTCCATCTCCATCCTTAATTCTGCAGGATCTAACGTTATCATCGTCATATCGAAATCGAAGGGTAATGACAGGGATTTATCCATTTCATCCCCCATTTTTTTATACAATTTATTGTTGTTAAAGCACACACATAATAATTTTGTCAGGCTCTCAAATTACAATTAGATTTACAGCCACACAGAAGGGGAAGGTGTGTTTTGCAACTCAACTTAATAACAAGTAAGTTTAGTTTCCTGCTCATTGTGACTTTATTTTACTAAGCATAAATAACTTTCCAGGAAGTACTTTTATAACGTTGTACTTCATTCGTACTTACTAGGGTGAAGAAAAGCATTTTGCTTTGGGGCACATTGAGATTTCACAATTTTTACAAGTTTAACAAATAATTTGCTAAAACACTTAATGCAGACAGGAGAAGATAGTCTGAGGGAAAGAAGTTTAATTAATTAGCAAGGTTTTACTTGCAGCTGGAGTGCCTGTTACATATATATATTATACTTGTGCATCACTAGTTAAAAGCGTCAGTGTCAGGAAACATAGGGTAAGTAAATCGAATAATAGAGCTCCGTTATGTTTTTGCAACAGTCGATTTTTGAGTAATTATTGTTCCTTCGACGTAGAACGTAGAATAAAAATTATTGTCTAATCACAAAATTGCAAATTCTAATTCGATGAGTAATTATAAACTTTGTGCATATTCATAATATCAGTAAATGAGATCACAGAGACACAAGTAAAGTATACTATAAGTTTGTTTGTTTGTCATTTATGAACTTTTGTTAGTAATTTTAACGTACGTCTCTACTATTCTCAAAATCTAAAATAATTATTGACACGTGTTAAATAACTTCTATTTCCTATGCAGAAAACAAAGGCTGCGATGTATTGTTTGTCTTTGTTGCTCAAGCGTGTTCAGGTTTCAGTTTTGAATGTGTTTCTTGTAATCTGAGGAGAAAGGTGCTGGTTGAAGGGACAGTGATTGGCTGAAATGATTTGGCAATATTCAATATTTATTAGTTCAAGAAGACTTGAGAAAACTCATTCGAAACCAGAGTGTAAGAAATTTTAGGTCCTGCATTATTAACATTGCACGAAGATTGGATTGGATGTTAGAAGAGGAGAAGGAAATTTTGCCTATGCACACTTCTCCAGAGAAAGAGAAGAATATGCTTGTGCTCCACTATCTACAAATTGAGTTCCACGTTTTTTTATACTTTGTAGTCTCATTCGCATTCAATGCATTACGTACTCGTACTGACAAGTTGAGTTTACTTATAGAGTACTGGCTAACAACTACAATAGACGTGACCACAAGGTCAATAAAGTCCACTACAATAGCGCAATATATTTATATAAGATCAGACAAGGTAGTAGCACCAATTCAAAAGCTATTATCCCTAGCAGTATCCGTCGAAGGATGGGGAAAGGTTAAATTACATTTTACAAAGATAACAGGAAGCGAGATAGAGAATAAACGGTGCAAGTGCACCTACTACTCCATCGTATTATACCACATCACTACACACAGGGAAAACTCTACTTACACCAACAACACCAATATACATACCACTACTACCAGCAGCACTGCAAGAATTTATGTCAAACGACACGGGCACGACCCTGGCTACTAAAGTACTAAAATTGTAAAGTGCATGTGAATCAAGTTTTATTAGAGCTCTGGAGAAATAAAGCCGGCTAACATTTACATGGACCTATGATGATAAAAGGGGAAAAGAAATATGTACAAAGCAAAAGGATTGATACAAAGAGACGAGCATCACACGCTAACAAGTCAGTAGTATACATTTATAATACTCATGTGCAAGTCACAAGTAGGCGAAGGTCCAGAGGCACACAAATATATGGCTTTTCACTTTGCTTTTTCTTTAATAATAATATATGCATATTATACATATATAAAAGTACAACAAGAGCTGCTACGGAAGGAAGTACCAACTTTTATACTCAAAGGCAAAGGCTCACAAGGGAAACGGAATGGCTTTAATGCAGATGCTACGTTTTGCGATACTTGATATATATGTGTATATTCTAACTAAATAGAGGCATATTATGGATATGTACTTTTTATATGAAAATGACTACAATATACAAAGAATAGTCTTACGAAACTTTGATAAAAGGGAGTAAGGGAGAGAAAGACTACCTACAACTGCACAATGTGTCGTCCCAAAGGATAAAAGAAAAACCGTTCGTTTTAAAATCACGTACATACAATATCATTATGAAAAGGTTGGCATACCTTTGCGTTTTTATATGGCTTCCATATTTTTTACTTCCTTCCTGTCAATCTACATAACAATAATGGTGTATTTCTTCTGTAAAAATCTCATTTTTTTCAAATTCCTCGTTTGGTATGTATGACAAGATATAGAGAAGAAAAGAGAGCTAGAAGGGAGAGGTGAAATGACATGGAATGTATATTATGTATCTCACATACTACGTACTCACCAGTCCACGTGTGAATCACTGATGTTGAAAGGACAACAATGAGAGAAGAGTCGTTTTATTCTGCCCCATGACACATCAATCGAATTTGTAATATTACTTTTCTCCGAGGAACGCTCCTGTCATTGCTCATTATGATTCATGACATATAGAGCCGAACATGACAAGACAATTACTTAGTTCAAATATAAGAGATTTATACAAGGCAACGCACCTTAGATTTGATCTGCCCATTCAATCCAAAACGTATGGTTGGTTATATGAAATAAAATAAAATCATAGCAGAAAAAGTTATGATGCATGAAAATGTAAAGATAACTGCTCCTCCGGCAATTTATTGTATTGCAATTCTCAATCCACCAGTGCAGTTTTATCCTACGCCTTTACTTTTAGAAAACGGAGAAAGCTAACACAATGGATTTTGAAATAGGTTTCTAGCGTATGTTCTTATATATGTCTATCTTGAGGCGAACATCCATCTCAAATCACAATTTTTTCATATGGATGATGGATAATATATATAATGACTATATGACACAATAATAATACACATTGGACCTTACACGATTATCACCTCTACACACGTGATCCTCTACTTTCGTTATGTGGACACAAGCGAAAAACCTTGACTTGTAATATTTGTTATTATCTGATCACGAACTATTGTAGCATTTTTGCCTTAATATCCTTATCTTTTGCTTTGGAACTGTGTCGCAGAGGCTCTTGTACTCTAACACTTTTTGAGTCACTAACTTACAACTTACGTAAGGTGAAAGGTGAAGGGAAAGCCTAATCGAAGAGGAAAAACTTAACAGATTCCTACTTATTCCATACACGCAGCCAAGCTAGTTGTACATTTTTCTCTATTTGTATTACTTTCTCTTAGTTCATCGCAGTCCAAATGTTCGACACTCTCCCCGTGTGTCTATCTAGCAAACCTAGACCCTCATTGCAGACAATCAACTTGGTAGCCCTGCTGTTTATTCTTCTTCTGCCAACTCACGTTTTAAAGATTGCGGGTATCTAAATCAATATTCTGCATTGCGTATATTATAAGTGCTATTTAGGAACAGTAGGAGCAGCAGTGACTGGAGACTCACCAGGAGAGAGAGAGAGAGAAAGTTACAATTCCATTGCAAAAAAAAGTTTTCCGTTTTTCTCCTCTACTAGTAGTCCAGTGGGAAGGAGAAAAGTCTATTGCAATATTTCACGAGAAAGGAAAAAGCTATGTTTTCGCATATCCGTTCATCTGTTGTGTTTTCTAGGGCACATCGTCTTTTCTGCAGTCAATGTGGCGTGATAGGCATAGGCATTCGTTCCCTTTTACCCTCGCATCGCATCGCATGCTAACTGCAGAAAGTAGTCAACCTCTGGAACATGCTTTTCCCATAGCCAGTTGTTCAAACTCACCAAGAACTGTTTTTGAAGAGAAAGTAATATGTATGTAGTCAGCAAAAGAGTTGTGTATGATGATGATGGTGATGATGCTGGTACGATAGATATATGTTACGAATTAAGTGAGTGTACTGCTGGTGCTCCACAATGTCATCTGTATGAACACAGCATGCATATAGATATGCCCATTAAAACCAACTCTCTCTCGTTTTCCGGAACCTGATCACAGCAAGCAAACACTTTCTCCCTCTTGTTTGTGTGGTAAGTACGTATATATGGGTTGGCTAAAGTTAGTGAATAATAGTGGTGTGCTGAGGCTAGCAACGTTTTGAAAGCTTTTTGTTAATGGAAGTTCACGTCAGTTTCTTAATATTCTATTGTTAAATTATGACAGAGATTGTGGAAAATAGCTCACGGCTCACAGAAGATTACATTTTCCATTTAGCCTCAGTTAGTAAAGGGAATGTTGAAAGCTATGCATGCCCGCTTTCACATTTCGTATGAGATGACGATGCGATAGGCAAGAAAGAATTGCAGAAGTAGTTCTTAAAACAGCTGCGATTGCAAAAAACGCTCGTGTTACTGAGTTCATGTTTTAGTACTTATCCTTATCCACTTCAGAAATGTGCAGTCACTGAAGTTTATATACATACATACAAAATGTACACGTATAATTGAATGATGTAAAAAGAAAAGACGCATTTTTAGAAATGTACATACATATACCAGCTGGACAATAATGCCAACTCTGCACAATGGGAAAAGCATGTGGGTAGAAAGCGAATGAAAATGACAAAAAGTGGTCTAGCCTCTCTCTCTCTTTTTCTGCCACTCAGGTTTTTTCATATTCTTTGAAGAAGTCAAAAAATAGAATAGAACTACCATCGACAGACGACACGACAACAATGTAACGGTTCGCGTAATAGAAAAATGGGAATAAATGTGATGTAAAAAAGAAATGATTGTGATCCCCTTTTCAAACGTCACACTTTGACATTCAATCCGAAATGGAATTTTTACTATTACTCTTTCCCTATAACGCTTTACACTTTACACATATGTACCGCAGAGCAAATCCAGTCTCAGATAGTCAATTACTTTTCAGGTCCAGTGGAACAAGAACAAATTCAGGATTATGACAGGAGAATTGCAAAAACTCGCTTACTTTTAGTACTCTATACACTACGCTATTAAGGCTTAGGAATTCCCTTTGTACTGCCTTGAGGGATGAAGATAATAATATGAGTACTAAGAATGTACTACGATTTGGCATTGTTTGAAAAGCATGTTGGTTCAAGATGCTTCTGGGAGTTGGGAATACAGGAACGGAATTTTGGAGATGAAGAAAGTATGCGTAACTTTCTGCAACCAAAGCCAAGCCCGTATATTGAAGAAGTGTTTACGTAAATCCCAATTCCCAGGATCGAATCAAAGTACAAAAATCTTTGTTAAACAAATAATGTATACATGATATATACATGATATCCAAGTCAGCCAAGCCAAACTACAAGTTTGGCATACAAGTTTTTTTCATGCGCTTTTTTAATAACAACCAACCCATTCTTGTACTACAGTAGTTGAGTATATGTCGATAAGATACTATCTCTCCTCATTTCTTCACGGAGCAGAAATGATCCGAATAGAGAGGAAGGCAAACGCAAGGGAGAAAGAATAAAAAATATTTTATTCGTTTCACGTTTCTTGCTTTCATTCACAAGATCAGAAGATAGAACAATACAAAGCTTTGTGAGCAAGGAAGACGAAGTGGTATGTTATTCAAAGGAGATGAAAGTAGTGCAAATTGCTGCGTTGTAGTGCTTTACCCGAATCGCATCATTTATTCACTGTCACATATACACTTTCCCTAAATATCTTTTGTAGGATGAACAAAGAGAAATCAGTAAAAAGACAATGCCATCACTGGAATTTCATTATACTCTATTTGGGTTCTGCAATTCATCATTTTTTCTGTTTACCACACGGTCACAAAACCCTTTGTCCTGTTGGATGCTGGTGGAGTGCGTGGGTGGACAGCAAGTTGACGTAGGGAGTAGAAGAGCTATTCAAACTCTGCACAACTTTCAATCTCAAGAGTAAAGAATATAGAGCTCTAGTAGCTGACATGATTGACATTTCCCCCATGAATCACTAATGAATTTCGGAGAATTTAACGGAAAGGGAAAGTTGAAATGAGATTCCTTGTTCTAATCTTTAATATCAAAACTCATTTACACCAATGGTTAATTAAAGTGGTCTTGCTATATGTATATAGTCGGCAATCGCCGAACTATTCATGAATTGCAAAGTTAAATTGTGAAAGTTTAATCTACTCTCTTCGAATGCCTGGCCTGTGGAGAAGAAATGAATTTAAAATTATTTAGTTTCGTTCGATGTAACATATAATTTAATATGCATTCCTATTTTGTATGTATGTTGTATGTACGTTCTTATTATTTTACTATCTGACAGTCTTAACAATATAGTTCCTTTGAGATCAAAGGTTCTGTATCTTCCTTGCATGTCCTAAAAGACCAAAACCAACTTATTTCAAACGATATCCTCGTTTTCGGGCAAGAAGTTACTTTCTTGAAATGAAATACTTAAGCGAATTTTGTTTCTTTCTCTCTTGTTCTCATTCTGTGAAAATGAAATTTTGCTTTTACAACTTCAACTTTGTTGAATTTCAAGCAAACATTTGCCAACTGAGAAACTATGAAACAGCAAAGCAGTTAAATGCGCTCCATAATATGTAAACATTCATGAGGGTATTTTCAGTTTTATCGGCTTGTACTAAAATTCAACACATATAATGCATACCTTCATCTACATTCTACATACCTTGGAAATGTATAAGCACTATGCACTAGCAGCAAGAGCAAGTTCTCTTGTTTGCTGAAAACGAGAGTCCACCAACACCCACATACGAGATGAGAATTTACTCCAGTGATGTTGTATTCTGCAAAATTCGCACAAGTTTATTCTGATGAAATTCTCGTGGAATCTCTTCCCAAGATTCAACATTGTGAATTCATTTACTTCGTTCTAATGAGACCATGTTTACGAACCTTATATACTCAAGTCACAAACAAGGTATACAAAGAAAGTTCAATGTATAAAATATTAGATTTCACAACCACGCATCAAGTTTCATATACCAGGTTAGGGTATATATACATATATTCTGCATTATTAGTACATTGGAAAGCAGTAGCACGTAAAAAATTGCTACAAGTTGACTAAAGTATTTTTTGTCTTCCAAACAAACTTGTTTTAGTAAAAAAAAGCTTCCTTTGGAAAGCTACTGACTGCTTTGTCGTCCTTAAAAATACAATGCAAGTGTGTAGCTTCGGGAAATGTTAGAGAATAAGAGAGGTCACACGCGAAATGAGGATTGTGTACTTTGGACACTAAAAAAGATATAGAGCGTACCCTTTTTGTAATTTGTAATGTTTCAAAAAGTCGACAACCATATACAACAAACTTGACCTTTTTGTAGTGCAAGAGCGTATAACGTTGTATTGTATTTGTGTACTGCGATGCACATTCATTCGTAAACTGATATGGCTGTATGCTACGGGACTAAATAAAAAGATGTAAAATTCTTGTATTGATTTTTAAAATGTTGTGTTCTAACATTGAAGCATTGCGAAGTTCATTTTTACCATTACAAATCGCATTAAAAACAAAAACGCCAAACACTTCAGATACGATTAGAAAAAAATGCAGTATACTACTACTACATATTTCATTGATATCACTGTCAACTGAGTGATTCACATTTTCTTGTTTAGTTTAAACAAAACCTTCACAAGTCCTAATTACG
>JAANSM010004620.1:0-11088 GCA_036850725.1 Orchesella villosa
AACACTAAAGTTGCAAACATTTCTGCCATGTTGCTGAGTGAATATTGAATATGTACACAACCCCTCCTCCATCTTGCTCTTTCTTGGGTACTTGTGACTTGCTAAAAGTCCATAAATGCTACATCTGCTTACTCAAATGACATCGTTCGACCAAATTTTACTATGCAAATTTATTCAAGAATCTAAAGATTTTCCCTGTGTATTCCTCATATTACACAATATGTGTAAGGTATGTATATTTCCTTAAGTATTTAGAGTCCAATGAATTCCGCCTTTCTGTAAAGGAAGCGTTTCAAAGGGAAGGGGGAGGGGAGAGCGAGGGATAGAAAGTAAGAGAAACAAACATTTGCCTGGTAAGTGGTGGAAGTCTACTATGAGTGTGTCTATATTATGGAGTTACTTTTCTCAACTTAACGAGTGTACACATACACATCTGAAGAGACCAAGTTTAACATGGCAGACAAAGATTAAGAAGAACTGCTTTGAGATTTCATTAAATTTCTTCCTAAATGAAACGTTCTGGCTGACACTTTTCACGATGAATGAACCAACAAGGCAAGAGGAAAGACGAGATAGAAAGGGTATATATTGAAGATGAAGAAAGATACTGAGTGGAAAAGTGAAGGGGAAAGTTCATGGATGATGTTGAAGATTTTTCATGAAATTGAATATGCTTATCCCACTTTCCCCGAGTATACTGTCTAGATTTACATAGAATTTCATTTATTTCAAACGTACTATGCTCAAACCATATACGTTTCCGGAATCGGAAAAAGTTAAATCCATCCAAGCGTGTAAAAAAGAAGCACAAATTTTCCTTGCAAAACAATTTTAATACTAACTGTTACCAAACGTTTTTGGAAATGAGCGGAAAATTGTATTTGAACATATGGTCTCCGTACTATTTGAACAATGCACGTACACGATATGTGCACGACAAAACTTTTTTTTGTTATAAGTTGGCTAGATTTCCAAAAAAAACTTTTTCGCTTCCTTATTTAATTGGATGGACATTTTAAAATAACGTAGTGAATGGCTTGTACAAAGTACTTAGTTTCAGTTCTGTTCAGTTTCTACTTACAACATATTATGCAGCCTCCAAGTGTGTCTGACTGAAGTCTGGAAAATATTATCACCATGTACTTTTGTATTTAAAAGCGTCGCTTCAAGTTTGCTTTTACCCAAATTCTAAGCGTGAATTAGCCAAGCTTACCTATCTCTATAACAAGACCTCCAAGTGTGTCTGACTGAAGTCTGGAAAATATTATCACCATGTACTTTTGTATTTAAAAGCGTCGCTTCAAGTTTGCTTTTACCCAAATTCTAAGCGTGAATTAGCCACGCTTACCTATCTCTACAACAAGAAAACTTACTTTCTCAGTCTATTCACATCCAATGCTAAAGTAAAAGACGTTTTTACTGCTCTTTCTTACAACCAACAGAGGATGGTGGGTGGGATGTGCAAACTCCCTTTTACTCAGTTAGAGTCTCCCAAATGAAGATTTGTTTTTATTTATTTTTCTAGTTATTCTCACACTTTATTGCTTTTTCTGCATCTTTAGGACAGTTCTAAAAAGTCTAATGAGGAATTTTTCCAGCATTTTCTTGGGAGAAATTTGAGTTCATTCTTGACTCTTATACATTTGTAGGTGCAGTATAGCTACTAGAGTTGTAGCATATATAAGGAATGTAGTACAATGCGCTCAAATCTGGAAGTGGATGAGAGAACATCATAAAAGTAAGTTTAGGGCGGAAAATGGTCGTTCCATTCTAGAGTGCCTGAGTAAACTTGCCTGTAATTCTCATATATTTGACCTTTGTTTGATTTTTGAATGAAGCAGTGAAAGTAATTGGGACGAGGTTCAGTGCTCATAACTTCAATTTCGTAGCTTTTTTAACCTCGCTTAGTGATTTCACAAGAAGTGAAAATTGAGAGATCAAAGGGAATTCTGAAAGCTCGCCAAAGCCTTTTCATGTCTATTCACAAGACGAGGTTTATACATATATACAAGAGTAGCTTTTTTAACCTCGCTTAGTGATTTCACAAGAAGTGAAAATTGAGAGATCAAAGGGAATTCTGAAAGCTCGCCAAAGCCTTTTCATGTCTATTCACAAGACGAGGTTTATACACATATACAAGGTGTATTCCCTGAAATCTCTTCGCAAATGACACCATACACGCCACGCCACAATTTTTATCCCTTTGATTAAATGTAAAAAGTTCATCTTACCTTGATTTCAGACTATCAAAATCATCCGCATCCAGATTTAACCAGAACATAATCTGGTTTTGGAGGTTGGACAATGGGACTTGGAGCAGCAAAAGGTTTATAGGTTCGTTTGCAGTGGTGATAAAGCTTAGTGGTTAAAGGTGGATTATCGTCTTAAAATATTCATTCTTCACAACTTGACTTTCAATTGACTTCATTGTGAAATGTGATTGTTCCCAGAGTTTTGCACTGTCGTAAAAAGCTAGCATATATTAGCTGTACGGGATATTGAATCAGTCTTGCTCCCTATAATGGTATCGTTAAAGCTCTTTCATGTGATTTTGACATCGTATCACTCATTTATGTGATTGCTATAAACAATCCCATATCAATTTATGTGTGCGTTGTTTTTCTTGACTTGCTTGGTGGAGTTAGTTGAGAGCAGCAGAAGGTTTATTACTTTTTATTTCTCCAAACTTAATCTCCATTCCCAGTTTATTGACGTGTCCGGCAGATATGAAGTTATACCTTTGAAGGTTTAACTTTGCCGATTCATATTTTTCTTGTGCTACAAGTGTGGTCATACGCAGAATAGATACATCTACCTCATTTGTGTACATATAAATTTGTCAGTCATGTCATATCTGTTTAAGTCATATAAAAACGTCTCAGGAAACCCACACACATGTTGAGGACAGAAACAGAAAGCTGTCAGGAGAATATGAACCGTTTCATCCACATGACTTATGTATGCCCTATTTGTACTGCTAGTCAGTCTCGAATTTCAATGAAACTTTTCTCTCTTGCTTTTTGGTTACGTCATCTGCTTCGAGGGAAGAGAGGAAAGGTGTATAATGTATGTTTTACCATAAATATGCTAATGAAATGCATAAGGGGTGAGACCACAAAGGCCTTTTCTAAGTGTAAAGCACAGATATGATATTATTACAATATTTCTCTGATGTTCCTTAACATTTTTTACCTGCCTGATGGCAAAATCCGGCTATCAAATGCGTACGAGTTTCTGATAAAAATCTGATAAATGTTAGATTCGTTTCTGGCTGCCAAGTTCTCTTCGTTTTAGTCTGCCGATCGGTAGATCGCTGCTGACAAAAAGTATATAAAAGTTGAGAAACCGCAATTGTGAAAACTACATGCATGCATGTCTGCCTAGATTGGAAAAATGGGTTCAGAAAAATATTCCGCTCACATAGAGTTTAGAAAATTCGTAGTACTTACGAGAACTAGGAGCTCACCTTACAACACCATGAATTCTCCAATTTCAACGACAAAATGTGTAGTCAACCCGTAAGTATAAATTGCATCGAGAAACAACCACCCAAGCAATTTCGCTCTTCGTTCGATTGATTCCAACTCTCTCTTTTCTCGCACTACTGATAAAAACCTACCTACCAACTTATATGTGGATACCCATCTATACTCTGAACCTATTTTGTATACATGTTTTCAATGCAGAACTGCTTGTATTGAACAGTAAAATCGAAATGACATTTATGTATATACAATTTCTTCTCTTTTTCCCTCATGCATAAAACTGAACGAGACCCATATGCATAAAGAATAATCTCGCATCGCATCGTGTTTTCATGAATCTTATTTCCATTACGATTACTTTCAACCCTCCACTAGTCAGTGGAAACTCGTCCAGTGTAAGTTTTCCCCAGAAGTAAAAATACGCGCTGGGTACTTAAAGTTGCCAACCTGTTCATCTTGTTCTTATGTTTTAACTTAAGTACAAATGCAACTTTTTATGGAATATAAACTACTACACATCGTTCAATATACATTACATTCGGAAATGAAAACTGAAGCAAACTATAAGGAAAATGAGTGCACAATGGACAACACTACGCGCTTTCCTTTTCATTTTTGCGGCGAATGTAACGGCAAAGTAGACAATGGAAGACCAAATGCAGAAGAGAAAGCTCATGAACACATAACATTCTGTATATATGCATAGACTTGTATTAATACACCATTACTCCAACTTCGGTTTTGTACGTGTAATACCGGTATGTAAAATATTAAAATATAAATAGTATACGACAGTATATATCAAGATAAGAAAACTTCACAAATCGTCCAGTAATAAGTATATGATCTATATATGTGTGTCTAATAGTGAGTGCAAGCTTATAGTTGCAGTGCTGTCGCAGTTCTCATAGACAAGACAAGAGCAATAAGTTTACATGCTCTTTACTAAGAGGAAAATATTGCTTTATGTACATCATATGTACACATTCATCAGCAGATGGAGATTGATTTCTGAAGTGAAACGTGCATGATATCAAAAGATATAAACCCAAAGCACGCAAAGAAGTCAGGGAGAATACAAGACCTTTTGTAGAAAGAAACCAAGCATAAGTTTCTTCTTTTTCGCATTCAGGCAATTTTCACCAACTCTTATACGAGTAAAAAGGCTTGGGTCTGTTATAACAAGAAGTATTAAGGAAAAATGCAAGTTGTACTTGGTTGTAGTTTTTCAAGTACTACCAACAGACAAAAATGTTTCCTGACGAATGAAGGATTCATACTATTTTACAGCTATTTTTCCTCTTTAGGGGCATGTTGGGAAAAGAACACAAGGAATGTGTTCGATAAACAAACTCCCTGATAACCTATTACAGTATACAAGTCTCATGCTCCACATGTACTCATATATTAAAGTATTTCACAATCACATAATGTAACATTGCATTTTAGATGTATGTCTGTATCTCTACCATTTCAGAAATGAGATTGTCTCTGGAGAACTATTTTTACCCCGGTGGATAGATAGATATGTTACAAAAGTAATGTGTTTGCATGCAATGGTTGTGTGCTTCACAATCGCATGCAAGAGCTTGATGTATATATGTACGTCTGTATATTTCACTCGGTCTTCAGTCTGTACAAAAAGGAGATTGGAAGCGTACAAATAGATTGTATCGACACTATAGTCTGGCTTGATGTGACTGAATGACTATGAAAAAGGTTCGCGTTGGAAGTAAAAATTGGAGAAAAAAATGTTGGATTCCTGCTATCCACTTTCTCTTCTACACGCGCTGGCGTTCACAGGTAATAACAGTGGAAAGAATCCAGCATGGGGAAAGTCTACTAAGTTTAGACTCTAACGTGCATGGGACTAATACCAGATTATGCTTATCGTTTTGATTTTATTTCATGTATATATGTATACACCTTCGATGCGCGTAATAATAAAGAAATAGAACATTTTTACAGCGACAATGTTGTAAATTATTTTGTCAGTTTTTGATGATTTTATAACAACATTTCGTACATAATACAATAATAATTTGAAGAATCGGCAAGCTTGTTTTGATGCTTTTATGAATCAAGAACATGCGTTCATATTTTTTCAGCACTCCAACGCGTGCAAAATACCAGATTTCAATGTTTTCAAACCAATAAATTGAGTTTGAATTCTGAAAATCGAATTTTGCAAAATATTTTTATCCGTCTGAGCAGGTTATTGTATTAAGGTACAATTTCAGCTCTTGAAAGCACATACTCATAAAGCAGTGACATTACACGTTACAAGTTTATTCCAATCCAAGTTTTTAGAACATTTTTTATCTTGTAATTCTGGGTCTACAAAAAAACACGAATTACATTATATACCACGTATTTTATTGCCTCTCCAATTTTATTAATGTCACCTGTTAAAAATAAGCCGGCTATAGGTTTCCACACTGACACAACATTAAACTTAACGTGGGTGTGTGCTTTCCATAATACGATTCTTTGTTAGTATAGTTTTTGACTGTGAAAAATTGTTTTTTAAAATATATTATACGAAGCCAAAGAGTTGGTCTTCAGAATAGTCTGTTTTAATATCCTGTGTTGCTAAACTCGGGAAGTAATTTCATTCAAAAAATCAGTAAAACATCTTGTAAACAGACTCAAATCTGGAGCTAGAATTTTGAAATACAATTAAGTTTTCATTGAATTTCTAAAAAAATGTCTCGAAATTACAGAAGCCAATGAGCCAATCTACCAAAAATGCTTTTTGGCCGATTGGAAGTTTCCCTTTGTTAGAAATGGGGCCAATTCAAAGGAATTGGGTTACCCATTTTAAATACTACGAGGCCATTCACAACAAAAAAAATCAGTATCTTGAGGAATAACTCCTTTTTTGTTTCTAATTTTGAACACATTGTTACAATATACGTACATTATTGTTTGGCTTCTTTTAAGATTTAAAATGTTTTAATCCGTTAATTTGAAAAAATGTAAATCAACAATGTAAATATTGACAATTTTGCATACCCAATTGTCCATTGGAAAAATGGCCACAAATTGGATATTTCTCATTTATTCACTCAGACGTATTCATCCTATCTAAACAAGTAAATGCAAGCTACGGTTTTCCTAAAAATTCAATATTTGTAGCTGAGCAGTAAATGGGTATCTGAGTAAGTATTAAGTACACATTATTGCATTATTATAGTACATGTTTTTTTTTTCGTCAAAATCATAAGCATAACAGAAAAACTACACCTACATGTTCTTTTTCATATTAAATTATAAATATTTTCTGAACGTTTCAATAATTCGTATCAAATACATATCCATGAAAAAAATAGTATTGATGATAATAGTACTGTTTGTATGTCTCTAGCCAGTGGTATGAAACCAGTATTCATAATTTGGGTAGTGTTTCTAGTAAACTACTAGTTTTTGTTTCAATGAAGTATGTTCTGCAGTTAAGTTATTTGATATACTAGATATTCCAGGATTTCAAGCTAAAAACCAAAAAAACATTCGGCATTTGTCTGCCGCATCTCCGTGTGTTAGGATCAGGACTGGATTTATTGGTAATTTTTATAAGTACGCATAGTAGTAGATAATTATTAATATAAATAGTCGCGTGAAAAAAATTGAAGTGAATTTTATCGTTAGTGTAAGTGATCCTAGGAAGGCCCCTGCATGCAGAAAGTTTTGGAGCTTTTCCACTTGTAAGTGTATCTCTAAATGAGTATATATATTCTATAAATTCAAAATTGAACATCCACTATCGCAAAAGTATGTATATATATTGATATATTGTAGGTTCTTTCCCTGTTACAAGTTGTGTTTGTGATAGTATGGAATTTGTTAAGCAAATAAGTGAAAGTTGTTTACTAATTAACAAGTTATAATGCTGTCTTCATTTCTTGATTGCAGAAAGTTAAATGCCTATCCCTCTATATCTGCTTTATTAGATAGTTACACCGTAATGGTTGATCAATTTAGCTACACATATATACTGATAAATAAATAGTAAATAAGAAGTATAAATATAACAACGATATAGTAGTACGAGTTACTCCAATTTAAACCATGTTACTTTTACTTAATTTTACCAAAGTCCTCTACATTTATAGAATCATATGAAGCGAATACAGTTTCCACTCATGACAGATCGGTATTTCAGTTTTCTCTACGAGTTAGGTACTATAGGCACTTACTCACGTCCACTTTAAAACTTCGTGAAGTTGGTTCTTCGCTTAAGTTCCCTGCCTTTTGCTTTGGCTTTCATTCTCGCTACTTGAAAATACTAGAGAGCAAAACTTTTCATTCCTCTTTACTCCTTTTCACTCTATTCCACTTTAGTATGTCATATATGTCAAACACTTCTCCCAGGAATATTTTTATGGTTACCACTTGAGTGTGGATTTTGACGTAGTTTTGACATTTTTCGTGTCTCTCTCTGTATCTAGCAATTCTTTCATTGGTGTCCTCTTTGTAGTAATTTCGAACTTTTCTCCATTAATTACTACTCCAGTCAGTCTGCCTTTAATAATGTATGGTCAAGTCAAGAGTAGCATCCATTTTTTATTTTTGTATCTTCATCTTCCAATTGCAAGTGAAAATGTAGGTTACTTTGTCAAATAAGTTTATTTGTTTGTAATAAAATTGTGCAAGTGAGTGAGCAGAGAAAGAATGAATAACCATATTCTTTCCTTACCAAGTCGTAACAAATAAGCCAGACTGTAATCTTATGTTTCTCTTGGACCACAGAAACATATAGGAGTGCGATCACCAGTACCCAGAAAGCCTTGTGCATGACCATTTTTAAATCAATTTTTTATTGCATATCTTGAAAGTACTCCTAATTTAATGACTTGTCCATCAAAGTCAACTTATCTTCATGTTGATGATAATCATCATCATCATCACTTCTACCATTATTTAAAGTAGGACAATAATGCAGCTGTAAAGAAGCACCTGCTTTGCATATGCTACACAGATATACACACACATATTCACCCGTTTGAAGCGTGTTCTTTCTTGGGAGAAAGTCAAAATATGATTAGTTAACAAATAAGAAACTCGTGCATTCAGTCAAAGAAGCGAATGTATTAGGGATCCATGTTATATAATATTGCATTACTGTAACGATGCTACTATCGCGGTGTTAGCTACACTGTAACTACAACCTTCCTGTATGCTAAATCACTGATTAGCTGGGAGCCAGGTACATTTAACAAATATACTTTATTAGACCACAAGACCAGATCAACATACAACATGACATGAGGNCATGACATGAGGACAAGTACAAGTGACTGACTGACTTACAACTAGAACGCAGACAAGACAATAACCTAGCACGCCTTATGGTATTTGAAGTAACGCACTACTTCACATTACCCCATCACATCTCCCCCCAAAGATTCTAACTATATTTGAGACGCGGCTTCCGGTATCTACTCCCGTACCGACTCTGGTCTCCCGAGGGTGGTGCTTGCTGCTGATTTGCACGAGGAGGCTCCTGCTCAACTCGTACTTCCGGACCTTCTGGAAATTCCGCATCTGTTCCAAACTCGTCATCTTCGTTGACTCCAATGGACTTCAGATGAAACGCATTTCTTCGAAATCTTCCAGTCTCCGTACGCATCCAATACGAACGTGGTTTGTCTGCTTTTTCCTCGACGATGCCCCATTCTCTCCTATCACGAACCCGTACCTTCTCCCCCTTCAAAATATCTTTCTCCAAAGCTCCGTGGCGACAATTGAAGTTAGCCTGCTGCTTCTGACAACGTCCTTTCCCAGTCTTCCGTAAAGTCTGGAGGTCCACGAGTTTTGGCTGTAGATTTTCAGGTGCGCATGGTAGGACCGTTCGAATCTTTCTCCCAAACAGCAACTCTGCCGGAGAATATCCATTGGCTAATGGGGATGCTCTGTATTCCATGAGAGCTTCAACTGGGTCTCATTTTTCTTCATTGCAGGTTCCACTATCTTCACTGACGCCTCCGCCGCCTCCTCCAGCTCGTATTTCTCTTCAATATGCTGAGGGTGACGGGAAATGTAGTCCGCTGCGACTAGCTCCGTTTTCATCAGGGGAAGTGGCACAGGATGAGAACAAGGAACAGGATAAGATTGGGCATCAGCCTTCAGCTCGACGTTGTCTTCACTGCTCATTTTTCCAAGTCCTGGAAAAAGACGAGGGAACTCCTCCGTTGGCTCCACCTCCGTCACTGTCTCATCATCTACTGCACCCACTAGTTTTACAAGTTCGAGATCTTCACATGGGCCTATGCCTAAGAGCGCATTAGTGGCATTCTTAACCACAAAAATTTCTTCTTTCATCCTCATTCTCTTGTACCATAGCTCAGCTTTGTAAACTCCTACAGTTTCCAATCTCGATCCATCGGGCCCTGATAGCCTTGACATTGGTTGCTCCAGCTTTCTCCGGGGGAACTTCTGCTTCCACAATTCGTATGGGATGATAGTCACGTCTGCACCAGGATCAAGTTTAAAATCCACTGATGTACCATCCACCTTTATTACGGCTGGCCAGCTGTCCCTCCTTGTCAGCTCATCTGACGTCACAGAAAAAGCGAACTTTTCCTCCATTGTGATGGTGACTTCTTTCACCTCCTTTTGCCTGCACATGTTGGCGTAGTGCCCTTGCTTCTTGCACTTATTACAAGTACCTGTGCCAGCTGGACATTCATCGGTATCCCTAGCGAAATGTCCCTCCAAACCACAGTTAAAGCACGCCTTGCTTTTTGGCTGGGAATCTTCTCCCTCTACCTATGTTTGGTTTTGGCGTTTTCCTCGCCTTCCTCGTCCTCCTTGATGTTGAGGTCCACTGTTGTTCTCTTGCGGGGTTTCAACTCGATCCACACTCCTTGGAGAGTCTCCCGTTAATACAGCATGCTCCCTCTTCGCTGTTTCCCACTGGCGTGCAACCTCGACAGCCTTGCTCAACGTCAATGCATCCATGAGCATGAGCTTTTCCGATAGTTTTCGGTCCTTCACGCCGAGTACAATGCGATCCCTGACGAGCTCCTCCCGCAGGGTTGCGTAATTGCAGTGTTCGGAGAGGCGGTGCAACTCGGTGACGAAATCTTCAATTGATTCTCCGTCCCTTTGTCCCCTCGATCCAAAAACTGTACGCTCGTAGACGATATTCCTTTTTCCGACAAAGTGGGTGTCAAAAGCGCTCATCACTTTAGAGAACAGCTTCTTGTCTCCATCACTTAGTGCCAGCGTCGCCAGAACCTCCTCCGCTTTCGCTCCCATAGCGTATTTCAAAGCGGCGATTTGGTACTCCTCGTCCTTATCCTTCAGATTAGTAAGACGGTGGTACAAATCAAATCTTCCTTTCCACACTTGCCAATCCCTGGGCTGGAAAGTAAAGGCTTCCGGTGCCTGAAACGTTGTCGGATGTTTATCGGCCATCGCACTGCACTTTTATCACTGATAAAATGGACTTTTTCACTTAAAAAATTGATAACCGCTGCCACCATGTAACGATGCTACTATCGCGGTGTTAGCTACACTGTAACTACAACCTTCCTGTATGCTAAATCACTGATTAGCTGGGAGCCAGGTACATTTAACAAATATACTTTATTAGACCACA